>JBDJHY010202450.1:0-21176 GCA_039654485.1 Withania somnifera | reverse complement strand
AAAAGGGTGTAGAAGTGTAGCGTGAGTAACAACAGCATTGGTACTCAGTAGGCATAGGCCGACTGAATAGCAATAAGTAGAAACAAGGTAAAAAGTGATCAACACAAATAGGGAAATCATAAACTGGCATAATCAACTCACAAATAGTCAAACCGTGTCCTACTTACCTGGATCCTCTTTGAAACCATACCCAGGTAAAACTACGAACATACATTGCCAGGTAAATCTCAAAAGTACACCAATATCCAGTATAACCAAAAAGTACTGCCCAAGAGGTCCCACAGGCTGCCCCAAATACCCGTACGTTATCTTCCTCGGTGACCCATGGAACTGCAGAATCATGTATATATAAATTGGGTCCCACCAGGACGTGAAGAACATCCACAGAAGATCTATATCAGTGTACTTACACTTCCCTCCCCGGTATACCCCTCCACCCAGGCTACGCAGCACCGCAGGCATCGACGTAACGACCTAGGTCGGAGAGTCTGTGGAGGGAACCAATCCCGTATACTCTTTCATAAATGCCAAGTGATGGCATAATCATTAGGCAAGAATACTAAATCCCAGTCTGAGCCCGTAAATATGTGTCACGACCTATAACCTTGCTCTATCAAGTATCACACTACATCAGAAGAAAGTAATAATCACAGTATCATTAAAATAACAACACATACACATCCAGAGCAGATAAGCAGCCTACCTAGGATCAACCTCTAGTCCACCAAACAGCAATTTCCGGGGATTGGCTAGTAAGCCCTAATCACTAGTATAATCCTCCCCAACCTCACTACGGTCCAGTGTCGGCGTGAAACACACAAGTGGGCTCACGTAGTCCCAAGGTTGAGTACCGATCGATAAAGCTAACAAAACAGCTATAGGCCAAAGTATAATAATGACGGGGCTCCAAACTAGTATCCCAGCCCCGAGCTGGCAGTTTACTAACGTAAATGTTATATCACATTCAGTCAATAATGCAATAAACCTAGCCTACCTAGATGCCAAAAAATAATTCTGAGCGCGCCCAACGAGCCAACAATCTCCGCACAAAATCCAAATATGAGTGAAACTGTTGAAAATATGAGCAACGAGTCAAGACGAGTAAAACAAGACTCATATTGCCATATAAATAACAGAGCTAAAGTCTCGACTAAAAAACCGGGTCCAAAATCCTAACGGTTCAAAACCAGGAAATAATTATATTAAATCGAAGAGCACGACGTGGGAATCGTGTAGCACAAATTTGAGCTCAATCCCACGGTTAGAATTAAAGATATAAACCCCTAAACATTTATTTACTATAGGAAAACATTAAAATTATAATAGAAACGAGGAATTACTGGGTATAAACAGACGACGACCCAAGATATCAAAATTTCACGAAGCAAAACCATCGAAACTAGCCTTACATGATTGGTTTGGGGGGGGGGTTGCAAGTCGGAGGAGTGACTTTTCTCTGTTCTTCTGATTTCCTTCTAAATAAGGAAACTTATTTTGGCACTTCATCTGCATAAGGCAGCATATATATATATATATATATATATATATATATCTTAAAAAGGGATAAAGAAAGGGGTGGGGCGGTGTGCAGTAACCATCAAGGGGAGTCTTTATTCTCCTAATTTTTAAATAACCGATTACCGTATAAATTAATAGAAAATACTTATAATAATTTAAATATACCAAAATTAATAGAAAATTATTTCTAAACCTATCCCGTAAAATAATAAAACTTCAACATAATTTAGTATGCTAATACAAAAGAAAATATTAATTAGATTAAATGATTGAATTTAACACTACCGAAAAAAATAAATAATTCAGAGAGTCGTTACACTTAGATATATATACTATATACTAAAGATATATTTATAAACTAACAATATATTTATAAACTAACTAATGATATTTACTAAATATGTTATATATATACTCCATATATACACAATATATTCACTATATATACAAGATATATATACTACATATACTATATAAACTATATATACAAGATATATATACTATATTAAAAAAAATTAAAAAAAGTTTTTTTAAAATACCGGGCCGGACCAAAATGGTCAAACCGGTCCGGCCCATGGACCGGCCTAGATGGCCCAAATTCAAATCGGGCCAGTCCATGGACCGGTCCAGTCATTTTGGGTCAATTTTTCGAAATAGACCGACCCGTTGATCAGGTTTAGATAGAGGAGTCTATCACAAAAAACCTTTAATGTAGGTAACGGAAGTGAGCATTTACAATAATGAAAAAAACTAATTAGAGATATGTTGCTTGAAATATTGAAAGTTTGAAGATAACAATGACTGTGTGGATAAAATGTAACGATTAAAATTGAATTATGATTGAAAAAAGTGATTGAAGAAGAGATGAAAAGTGGCAGTTTTCTGCTTCTGGAGGGTAGAAACGGAAGGTTTTTTGGCTTTAGAATGTTTTCTTAATTAAATAAATAGGGTTTTAAATGGTGATAATTAGGTAAAAATATTTTGTATTTTTTAAAATAGTGGGGTTGACATGGGATGGGGACTTTTGTGTGTTATTTAAAACTTTCATGTTATAAGTGAGAGCTTTGCAAGTTTCAATGACGGTGTTATTAATAGTGGGTATTTGTCAAAAAAAAAAAAAAAAAAAAAAACTTGTGTCTAAATTATCAAATTTAATTTTGAAGAGTGGGCATTTGGCCAAGAAGCCTAGCTTTATACTAAGCCGTCTTTATATATTTTTGTAGTAACATAAATTTTATCTTATTTTAATTAGATAAAAATTATATATAAATTTATTTTTATTAAACGCAACATATCGATTTGATATATTTCATAAATAAAGTATATATGTGAATAAAATTATTTTACATATTAAAAAAATACCACATAATTAAAGATAATTACTAAATTCATTTATATACATCAACAAGATTTGCATCATCTTTACAAAACTACAGTTAAAATTAAAAAATAAAAGATAAACACTGTCTCCTTTTTCAATGCCAGAGATCATCATCTGTTACCATGAAATCCAAATATTAATCAAATTCTTGCTCTGTTGCTTGTTCCTATTTTGCTTATTTCTTATAAATCCTTACTCACCAATCAACATCATATATTTCTTTTGCTTATTCCTGATATAAATTCAGTTGTTAATCAAATTCTTGATCTATCAATTAGGACCGAAATTCTTGAGCTTTCTTTTATTTTTATCTGTATTCTTGATTTAATTTATAAAGTAAGTAACCAACAACTTAAATATATAAGTAATCAACAACTTAAAATTATCAATAAGAGTTCAACCCAGTAAAGAAAACAAAGTTTTCCATCATGGGAAAATGATGTCAGTAGCCCAATTGTCTTTTTAATTCTATGCTTCGAACTTGCTAATCAACCAACAAACTCATGAATTTTAATTGGATGGTAAAAATGGAGGTTGAGGCGGTTGGTTCGGATAGTGGTGGACGGAGTTGTGGTGGTTGTAATGAGGTATTGTTAGTGGTTGGATATTAGGTCGGGGTGTTGTTTGACTGGTTGTTTTTGATGTTGTTGTGGAGCTCGTTTGTGAAGCTTGTTCGGTGTTTGATAGTGACGGAAGAAAGGAGCTTGGTAGTGCCATTTTTCTAGTGATCTCGAGCTCACCATTAATGGAGGAAATGGCGAGTGGTGGTTGTTGTTGTAGTTGTGTATGAAAGAATTTAGTCCGTATTTTTATATATGTGGTTATTTTTTAATATGTAAAATAATATTTTTATATTAATTTATATTTTTATTTATGAAATATGTCAAGTTAGTATATTATGTCTAATAAAAATAAATTTATATAATTTTATGTTTAATTAAAATAATAAAATTTAAATATTTAAATAAAAAATTAAACAAGTTTAAAAAAGCAAATATGTATTTGTCAGTTTGTCTTATATATTCAAATGCAGATAGTGGGTAGTAAAGTAGCTTTTTGTAAGTTGGTAGTTAAGTGTTGCAATCTTAAAATAAAAAACCAGATGGATATTCATCTCTTACCAACACATTTTGTATAGAGATTTTCATCGAGAAAGCTGTGAAAGGTAACGCTAGAATAAGAATGGTACTATGCAGAATTTTGACAGTAATTAGTTTGTTTGTACTTTTCATGTTTCTAATTTAGTTGTTACTTTTTAATGTCGTCCATGAACTTGATTTAGTTATGATCTAAATGTATATATATTAAAGTATTGGTTAGGTTTTGATAGACATGTTATGTATTTTTTACAATGCCTGACTTATAATGTTCTGCATGTAATGATATTTATTTATTCTTGCTAAAAGTTCGGACAGATAGGCATTTTCAACGCCTTCTTTATAGATATTAAACCGAACTCCTTAGCTAGGACTCATGGACATGTAATCCATTTTGAAGAAAGGTTAGTTGTAGTTATTCATTATGGTATTATATTCTAGGTATGAATTGAACATTTTCCTTACTAGGTGTGTAAGTATTTTTATATTGTAGTTTAAATTTTTTTGGATTACTCTATCCATTGCCTTAAAGCTTTTGTTGTTGTACTGAATCACTGTATTACGACCCAAGATTGAGCAGGTAAGTCTAAAATCAAAATAACAGAGTGAATGTAAAAATAAATAGAGTAAACGAGAAGGTAGAAGGTTTAAAGACCCAAAACCAATTCATAAGTCTAAATAATCAATACCAGAACTTGGTTTCACCGTATACAATTCACTATAAATAAAGTAATACACGATCCAAAGAAAAATCAACACAAGTCCCAAAGTATCTCAAAAACTCGAATAGAGTAAAGACATAAACAAAAATAAGAAATCTATGACCAGTTGGAGGACCAAACAGCTACCTCGTACAACCCTAATGTAGAACCTAGGGCTCGAGATTGAAAAAATCAAGGTACACCAAGGTCAATACCTGAACAAAAGTATAAAAAAGGCAAGGGCGAGTACAATAATCAATGTGCACTCAGCAACTTCCTTAACTGACCCTAAAAACTAAGCGTTGACGAGAACTCCTACACCCATCCAACCCCTAATATTACAATCTGCACTTAGAAAGTACTAGTCTAAATAACAATATATAATACAAAAGTAGCAACGGATAATCTAAGTAAAGAAACAACTCAGTATCTCCAAGTAATCTCAAATCAAGAGTATAAATGACATTGTCTCACCAAATCTCTCAATCAACAACTTAGATATCATAAATATAAGTATGGAAATCATATACAAAACAACAACTCACAATCATCAGGTAATCTTATGTCCGTTGTAACTTCAACACCTATTCTTAATATCCAGATAGTTACGATCCATAGGGGCTAGTTAAGCCATGTATTGCCCGTCACTTTAGTCCCCATCCCATCAAGACTTGACTAAAGAGCCGATCACCTCAAGTTGTGCAACGAGACTGAACAAATTAAATATCTCATATCTATATCATATTTGATTCAAAGTCATAATATCCGTGGTATGGTACGCATCGTAGTACAATATCTATATCATTAACAATTAATGAATTTTTTACATAAACTTCTCAAGGCTATGATTTAAAAATCATCACAAATTCCTTACATGGGCATCATAAAATATAAATATCAATAAGCCTTACACGAACATCATAACAAGATAATCCCAATAAACTGATCAAATCTCTCAATTAACTCAAGTAAAGGGTTCAAGCCTAGATATCATCTTAATCCATCATTACTATACATTTCATCAAGTTTCATAATTTTTTTTATTTTTTTATTTTATTTTTAACTCATACAAAATACATAGACACCTATGTAACAATTCCATTCTAGTCAAATATGACTCATAAGTCACAAAGCTACTGATATTCATATTATCATATTTTGAAAAGACTCAAAAAGTAAATTAAAAAGTGTCACGGTCAAAAATAGAAGTGATTAGCACCCACACTTTAACCTTCATGTGGATAAATCAATGCAACTCAAACTATTAGTTCAACCAACCACTAACTTTACTTGCATGATTAATAGTAAATAATCGAATGAATTCTATTAAGTAAGAAAAATAAGTTTAATTAATTATTGCAATCATCTAAAATATGAAAGTCACCAAAAAAAGGAAATCTAACTAAAAGAAAAACAAAAATCAAAATTACTCAAAAAAATTCTAAATGTCTGTTTGCTCGAACAATGGGCAACTTATCCACATTGAGAGGATCCATAGCAAGATGAAAGAGATGGATCACCCTGAATCTTCAAATGTGACTACTGAACTACTGATGAGGGCGTGTGGCAGGCTAAGGAGTAATCACACTCCTCAACGAAAAAATAACAAAGCAAGTAGGGGTTTATATAAAATACATATAGTAAGTAGGTATCATCGAATGACTCAGAGTAGAAATAGATATACACTAACAAATATGATGAAGCTGACTATACACTCAGCAAGTAGCAGACAATAATTAACACAAAGTTAACTCCAATAAAAAAAGAAAATCACAACAACAAATAATAGAAGGGCTCAAACCTCAACACCACAGAGTTTTAGAAAGTGTTAATTTGATTGGGATTGTTTATTAGACCTTTCTAAACCTTTTATCATTATTTAAGTTTTCCAAAAATATGCCATTTAAGAACTTCCAATGCACATAGGCTATATAGACACTTTCTATGTAATGATTTAGGTATTAATGCTGAAATCATTTTCCTTCAGCCATTGTTATCACTAGCCAAAATTATTTTCCCTCAGGCTAGCATAGAATAATAATAACAATATTTCACTAGCATGACTTAAATCTTATCACTTGTCTCATCATTAAAAGTATGTCACAACCTTCTTAATTTCAAGAAACCAATATGATAGACAAATATCATGGTTAACTTTTTTTTAAGATTTAAGATTTTCAAAGTAGTAAGCATAATGATCAAGATAGCATAACTTCAACCCATGATAACAACTAAGCACATAGCAAACTCCTCAACATCATTCAAGTCTATAAATACCTATTTAGAGTCTATTCACCCCAAGAAATAAATCTTAACTACCTCGAATAGCCATGACGGTGCAAGTTAGGAATGAGCTCCTTTCCTTCTCATGAAGTTTTGCAAAACACGATCCTCAACAATTTCTAGCAATAAAATAATGCACACAATTAAATCAAAGAGTAAATTATTTTTATCACTTAAAACCCTCTTCCATGGATTCCATCCTTACTGGGGACTTTTCTCATCTAAATGATCATCACTTTCCTAAGAGTTCAAATAAATTCTTGTTTCATGGAAAAATTCTATCATTACTATACGAAATATCCATATAATTTTATAGGTCCAAGGCAAAATTTTAGCCACCCACATCAACTTCTCCAACCTAGATTTCTATCCTAATTTTCACTATATTGAATCCAAGAAACTATTTTATTCTAATAATTTAAGTAAGAAAGAAGATAGAATCACTTACTTTGATAAAAATTACTCTCCCAAAAGACATTTCTTGCCGTAGGTTCGTTCTCCCTTCTCAAAATTGAGTAACAGGGAATGAACCTCAACAATTAGATTAAAAATTGAGACTGCTGCATCATTTTCACTATAATGATAGTTTTTTTCATTGTGGCGGTGACCTCCATAGAAGACCGTAATGAAAATTCCTTTATTCCTAAATTAGTGAATTCTAACCAGCTTCTAGGTCCCTTTATTTTACATTATGAAACTAAGAACTAGAAATTAATTCATAAGTCTATCATGGTAATTAATATTACCGGAGTGTTAGAGCTTCGAATTTGATTTCAAAAAATGTTACAGTTAGTTATACGAGTTTACTGTCCAGTTTCTAAAACTAGACAAGTCACAACTAAATCATCAAATTTATAAAACTTCCTAATTACTCATGACTATAATTCTTTCTAAAACCATGCTCACTCTAAATTTTTTCTAAATTAAGGATTTACAAGAAAAACACTTAAAACACCAGCCCAAAGGTACTACATAACACTATAATGGATTATTATAGTAGATAAAAATTTACCCATTGTTCATCCTCAAACGATTAACAAAATGAAAGAGGGAGAAGGTACTTGGCTCTGGGAACAACTGCGGGTATCACCCACGCATATCAGATTCCGACTCTCACATTGCCTTTTTAAATAAATGATTCATCCACTAAACCTTGACCATTAGAATCTCCTTAGATCTCAATTTGTAAAAATCTCTACCAAACACCACTATATTCTTCTCCTCGTACAATATGTCCTCATCCATGATTACCGAGTCCCATTTAGTGATGTAATCTCCTGCACCATGATGTTTCTTGAGTATAACCACATAAAATACTAGGTGCACACCGAACATGTGTGGTGGTAGGTCCAACCAATGTGTAGATGACTCTACAGGATCTAAAATCTCAAAAGGACGCATATATCTTGGGTTAAGTTTTATTTCTTTAAAAATACTTGACACCCTTTATAGGTGATACTTTGAGTAAGACTCGCTCATCCATCTCAAATTTCATATCCCTCACTTTTCTGTCAGCATACTCTTACTATGAATTCTATACCGCAAAAAGCTTTTCTTGGATAAACCTTACCTTTTTCGTAGCTTCTTTCACTAAGTCGATGCCCCATACCTTTTCTCTCCACCATAAAATCACTCTATGGTAGGCCTGCAAAGCCTCCTATACTGGTATTTAAAGGGTACCATATCAAAATAGCAGTGATAATTATTATTGTAAGAGAACTCAGCTAAGGGAAGATGCTTGTTCTATTGGACTTCGAATCCAAAATACATGTTTGCAGCATGTCCTCTAACACTTGAATAGTCTTGTAAGACTAACTATAAGTCTAAGGGTGGAAGGTTGTGCTCAAGTCTATATTAGTACGTAAGTCTTTGTGTAACCTTCCATATAAATAAGAAGTGAATTGAGTACCCATGTAGAAATGATGGATACTAGGAGGCCATGCAAATGCTGCATGTCTTTCACATATATCTCATCCAACTTGTTCGCACTGCACTTGGTTTACACTAGAATGAAGTGGGAAAACTTTGTCAACATGTCCACAATGACCCATATAGAATCAAACAATATCATGGTCTTAGGAAGATCCACCAATAAATCTGTAGCTAGACACTTCTACTTCCATTTTGGTATGGAAAACCGCTATAACCACCAGGCTTCTAATGTTCATACTTCATCTGCTGACAATATAAACATTTTTCAATAAAATCATCAATGTTTTTTCGTTTACCCTACCAATAATGTTGCTTCAGGACACTCTACATCTTATTTGCACCAGGGTGCGTGGAGTACTTTAAGCCATGCACTTCTATCAATATGCTAGGAATCAATCCATCAAACTAAAGAATATATACTTGCCCCTTAATCTAAAAAGTTCCTTCCTCACTAATCGAAGCCTTCTTGGTTTCACCAAACTTTGTCTCAAATACGACTTAACCTTTTATCATCAAACTGCCTGCCTTTTATTTTATCAAAAAAGGAAGGCATTACCTCTATGAAGCTAAGAGTTCACCCATTTTAATCACCTCAAGCCATAAGAAACCACTAACCAGAGTGCTAACCTCTCTTGATGATGGTCGTCTGTCTACTTAAAGGCGCGCTAAGGTCCTATTATCCTTGCCTTTTTTTTCAGAGAATCTTACACCATATTAGCTTTACTCGAGTGGTAAAGTATGGTGAAATTATAATCTTTTAGTAGATCCATCCATCTCCTTTTTCTAAAGTTCAATTCTTTCTTAGTGAATATATAGTATAAGCTGCAATGGTCCATGAACAGTTCACGCCTAACTCTATAGAGGTAATGTCTCCACGGCTTAAGGGGAAAAATCACTATTTCTAACTCCAAATCATGATTTGGATAGTTTTTATCATGAACATTCAACTACCTCGAAGCATAGATAATTGCATTCGTATCCTACCTCAATATTGCACCTAAGCTTGAATCAATGCATCACAACACCGAATAAAATCTCTAGCCTCTATTAGTAGGGATAAAATTAGTGCGATAGCCTTGTTTTGAGCTTTTAAATACTCTGTTCACATCCATATGTCCATACAAATAGAACCTTCTACTTGGTTATCTTGGTGAGATATGAAGCAATAGAAGCGATCCCCTTGACAAACTGATAATAGTAACTATCAATGCCCCATAAAAATCCTTATTTATGAAACATTCTTGGGCCTTGAATAGTTCCTCACAACCTCAATTTTTTGGGGGATCCATTGTCACCCCTTCCTTAGAAACCATGTCCCCAAGAAGGACACTAAATCAAGCCAGAATTTACACTTGAAGAACTTGACATAGAGCCTTTTTTCCTTTAACGGACTCCAATATTGTCCTCATATGCTCTTCATGCTCTGGTTTACTCATTGAGTATATCAAATGTCATCAATTAACACAATCCTGAACAAGTCCAAGAATGGTTTTACGAGGCTATTAATCAAACTGATAAAAGGGAACTAGTGTGTCTAAGGGACAATACCAAGAAATTATAATGCCCATATATAGTTTTGAAGGCCGTCTTTGGTACATCCTCTTCTTGAATCGTTAACTAATGATAGCTCAATCTCAAATCAATCTTAGAAAATACATAATCCCCCTATAGATGGTCGAACAAATAATCAATGTGTGACAATGGGTGCTTTTTCTTAATTTTCACCTTATTCAGCTGTCGGTAAAGTATGCATATTCGTAGACTAGAATCTTTTTTCTTTACAAACAACACTAGAACACCCCAAGGTGAGGCACTCATATGAATAACATCCTTACTCAGCAACTCCTACAATTAGGAATTTAATTCTCTCAACTCGTCCGAAGCCATATGATATGGAGGGATTGAAATAGGGTGGATACCCGGCTCTAAGTCAATACAAAAGTCAATGTATTGATCTAGGGTCATGCCGGGTGGATTTGTAGGAAATAACTCAACAAACTTTCTCACAATAGGAATGGACTAAATTGGCTTCACTTTAGAGATGTTATCCATAAAGTGAGCCAAGAAAGCCATCAAACCTCTACTAACAAAGTTCTTATCTTAAATAAAGAAAATAATCCTAACCAGGGAAGGTATATAGTCTCCCTCCCACACTAGTCGATTAATACCTGACTTAGCCACAATTACTGTCTTGGAATTATAGTCTCGAATCACAAAATTTAGCAGTATCCAAGTCATACCTAGAATAATGTCGAAGTCAACCATCCCCAAGATAATTAAATCCACATAAGTCAATCTACCTACAAACATCACACGAAAAGGCCTATATACCTTCTCTACTAGCACAAACTCACCCATTGAAGTATATGCATGAAAAATAACATCAAGTAATTAATAAGGTAAGTTAAAGTTCTCATCGAATATAGTGGACACATAAGAGAAAGTATATCTAGGCTTAAATAAATAGATTTCACGCGATCACAGACAAGAGTATACATATGAACACAACATCAGATTCCTGGACCTCAAGCCTTCTTTAAAAAGCATAACAATGAGCGTTGTCACCTATCTGACAATTGCCTTTATTGGGCTGAGCTATATTAGTTCCAACCTACCTGCCACCCTGACTAGACTAATGACCACCACAATCACGACCACCATTCCCCCTAGGATGAAGATCCCTACCATTGCCACCTCTACCCTAGTATTCGAAGATATTATGACTTATATAGAAGTCCTGGTCTTGCCTTACAATATGGCCCACCTCTCTACACTCATAACATACATGATCCAAGAGGGACCTCTAATATGATTGTGTTAGATAAATATAGCCCCTAAACTCAGAAGATGGCTAGCTAACCACTGACAGTGACCCAACTAATACTCGAAGTGAAGATTAAATAGGCTAAACTAAATAGAACCCAAACTCTATCCCCAGGAGTAGGACCCATTGAAATTACTTCCCATACGAGGCTTCTTGTGCCCTGTAACCTTGGAATAAATTATCTACAACACACCCTCACACCAAGTCATGTGGTCTACTACGTCTTGGAAGGACATCTCTAGATTAGCCATCTACTAGTCTGGATCTAAAGATCACCATATAACCCTTTTTTAAAATAGAAAATATTCTCCTTATCATTGATGTCATTCCCCAACCCCAAATGATACTTGGTACTTAGAACCATGAATGTCCCCAAGCTAACCCTGATATACATATAAGCACAATTAAATTCATAAGTGGAAGATAACACAACTTCTAATAAAAGGTAACTTATATTATGTTCGAATTTGAGATATAAAATAAAATATTAGGTTGAAGGGATGAAAAAGAAAGAAACGTAACAAAGTCCTTAGATAAAGGAGGACTTACCAACTATTGACTGTGACCAATATGATTATCCATGAGTTTGAGAGTGATCTATTGTATCTACATCACATAAAAATGTAGGTAAAAAGTATAAATTAGTACAGGGAAGGTAATAGTTATGTAAGAATGCAAAATATAATTTAAAGAATAAATCAAACTTCAAACATGAGTAATAAAAGAAGGCTTAAAGAACATTATTTAAAGAAAAGGGTCCAACCCGTGGAACAAACCAAGTGAAATTTAAAGGCCCAGATTAAAGTTATGTGATATGCATACTTACAATTATTTAAGATCGACATGTAGGAAAGCGTATCATATAGACTATCAACAAGCTTAATTTCTTTAAATTGAAGTTTCTTTTAACCAACAGTAAATCATGCGAGAAACACAGAGTCTACTATGCTTCCCTAAACTGAAAAAATAGGTGATAACCAGCCAAAGTTAACACCAAATATTCATTAAGATCCTTTTATTATGCCTCAGTTATTTCAAGAAATAAAACCTACGGTAAAAACGTAGTTATGAAACTCAGATTGTTTAAATTCTTATTTTCTCGGTGCTCAATGATCCTTCCAAAACATATTACTTATATATAGCTCATTAAATATTTTGTTGACATACGATACATTATATCATTCATAAATTATATCATAACATATCTTATCATGGGATATGTCTATATGTCAAAGCTGCTCATGATCATTGATGATCTAGCCATAACTAATCAAGGGACTTATAAATTTTTTTGTGAACCAAAACTACTTATCATACATTGTAATAAATTCATGCAAAAATCATAAGTCATGAAATTTGAGTAGATTGTATAGATTAGAAAATATGATTTTCTGACATATAGAACCATAATCAAAATATATGTATTTGTTTAAAATAGCATTAACTTATGAAATTTTCATGTTAATCCATAGTTGTACCCAAAATCTTAAATAGGAGATAAATTCATGGAAACATGCTAAACCGTGAAAAGATATAGTTCTTGACTTTATAAAACTTAATCTTTAGCAAAATCATTAAAGTAGTAAAACCATGAGAAAGTGCATCTTTGTTTAAATTATGATCATAAGAGAAAAATCAAATGGGGCAATAAGAAAACCTTTCTAAAATTAACAGTGTCACAATATTCATAATAATAAATAAAAGCTTCAATAAACTATGAAAGTTTTCTTAAATAGAGATAAAATTAAGAGTAGGTTCATAAGCTTAACCACAAACTTGAATTTCATAAAATCCATGGGGATGAAAGGAAAACCTTATTGAAGTTCGAGGTACATTAATTTATCTAACGAGACTTGAGAAAAACCTTAATTTGAATATGATTTTCAAAATTTGAGTCTTTGACATTTTAAGTTAATATTCTTGAAAATCCTAGTATTTATATGGCAAGATCTTATTAGGAATTCGAATTTTGAATTTAGAATTAGTGGGGAATGACTAAATATTCATAAAAAAGACTCATCTTGATGTTGGAGGAGAAATAAGAGAGAAAATACAAATTTTAGCGCCGATGGTAAGGTGAAATAAGGTGTAAAATATCAAAAGAAAAGCTTTTAAATACTCCCTATCAGATAAGTCGGCGGACAGGGATTGATGCACCAACCCTTGAATGGTCTGCCAAATTTTGGTTTTCGGTCATTAAAAATGACCATCCTTAAAAATTCACTAAAAAATGGAAGATAATCACCAAAGGTCCTCCATGGCCGCCGAAAGTCCCTTGGATCATTTCGATAGTTGGCAGAATTTTTCAACAGTGACACATTTTGGTAAAATAGCCATAACTCTTTATTCCAAACTTAAAATGATGCATAGTTTATTATTTTTGATTGGTTGTGGGCCACCTAAATCCTTATAGTTTATGAGATATTATAATTTGAAATTAACCAAAGAAATAACTTAAGCAAAAACTAAGTTGGTAGAAAAGCTTTGAATTCAACTTAGTGCTCGGGATTCCTTGAGACCTTAAATCACATCCAAAACTCGTCATAGAATTAGAAAATGTCATTAACACCTAGTTTCAAGTAAAAAATTATAAGGTTTGGGCCTAATCATATACATAAAATGATTTAAATCTTACTCTCAAAAGTTTGTTGTGTTATAATTATAAAAAGATGGGTGAAAAATCTAGCCAGTTTATATAATCGGGCCTCATATGCCACAAAAAAAATGCTTGTCCTAGTTAATGGTCTAAAATCATATCTCCACTTGTTCATAAAGAAGCAAGGGGAATACTTAGGGCAACACTCTACATGTGAATTTCATTATATATTTGTGTCACCATTAAACTAAAAGGTCACAGAATCTACCTCAATCTTCTCAACAATATCAGGCTTGTGCAACATTTTATGGCAGTCATAAAAAAAGTCATATACATCCTGTGACTTAAGCCCCTTCAAATATGGAGGCTTCAGTTTTAAGAACTTTACAAATACCTCATGTTGGTCATTGGTCATAACTTTCCATATAAGCAAATCAGGAAATAAACCAGTGTAAGAAGTTATATTAGTACTAGGGGCCACATCGGCTATATGATAGAATCACATAACCATAGGCTCTAGATCTAGAGGTGTTACAACCACTTGGCCCTGATGAGATAGCCCACCAAGATAGGTTAGCACATGATTAGTCATATCTGGAGTGGGCATAGGAGGATTAACCTTACCATCATCTTCCATTTCTGCAATTAACCCCATTACCTCATCATCTTGTTAGGGGATCTCCACCACATCTCTAACACATCATTATGACCCTTACCTTTGTAAGGCCTCCTTCCTCTACTCTAACGTGGCCTCATGCCACTCCTTTTTCTCAATATGTAGCCACAATGGCTATTTTTAGTGCTTGCTTGGTAGATATTGCTGCTGCCTTTATAGCCTTTTTACTGACTGTTTATGAAAAGAGTGAAAAAGTCAGATACCAATTGAAATTACTAGATACTAATCTGAATCAAAGGAAATAAGAAAAATAATTTCCCTAAGTCCCATAGACTATAAAAAGATATAGACGTCCTTATACCATTTTGTAAGACTCTACTAAGCTTGTTCTTGGGTGATGAGTTTAATGAATCTAGTGCGCTAATACCAAATTTTTGATGACTCAAAATTAGGCAAACAAACGTAGTCCAACCCATCATTTTAACCAACAACTAACTTTTCTCACATGATTAACAATAAATAAACCAAAGAATTCTATAAAGTATGGAAAATAATTCAACTAATTATTGCAATTCCCTAAAATTTAAAATTTGCTACATCTAAGGACATCTAACTAAAGGAATAAAATGAAATACTCCAAAAACATCTAAGGGTCTATTTGCCCGAACAATTAACAACATGTCCATTCTAAGAGAAATCATATCAAGCTGAAGGTAATGGCTCACCCTGAATCATCAAACACGACTACTAGACTAGAGATGAGGGCATATCACAGTTTGAAGAGTACTCGCTGCACTCAATATAAGAAAAATAACAAAGAAATTAAGGGTTGTATGAAATATGTGTACTGAGTAAGTATCATTGTTTGATTCAAAATAAAAATAGATATACAGAAACAATTATGGTAAGACCAACTATACACTCAGTAAGTAGTAGATGATGATTAACACACGTGAGTAAAGTTAACTCTACAAATTAAAAAAGTACAAAAAAAGTAATAGGAGGGCTCATCCCTCCACACCATAGAGTTTTAGAAAGTGTTAATTTGGTTAGGATGTTCATTAGACCTTTTAAAACCTTTTTCCATTATTAATATTTTCGAACCATGGGTCGTTTAGGCACTTTTCATGCACATGGTATATATAGGTACTTCCTATATAATAATTTAGGTATCAATGTTAAAACCATATCCCTTCGGCAGTTATTATTATTATCTTAAATTATCGTCCCTCAGTCTAGCATCAAATAGTAATAATAATCTCTCAATTGTAAGATTTCATTTATCATATCACTTGGCTCATCATTAAAATTTTTTCATGGCCTTATTGGGTTCAATTAACTAATATGATAAAAAATAATCACTGTTAAAATTTTTCAAGATTTGAAGTTCCTAAAGTAGTAATCATGATGATCAAGACAGTATAACTTCAACCCACTATAATAACCAAGCATATTGGAAAATCCACGATATCATCCGATTCTATCAATCCATATTTAAAGCTTATTAACTCCAAATAATAAACTATAACCTACCTCGAGTAGCAATGAAGGTGCAAGCAAGGAATGAGCTCCTTCCCTTCTCACAAAATTGTGCAAACCGCAGTCCTTAGAAGTTTCTAGCAATAGAATTATGCATATAATTAGTTAACAATCGAAGATCAATTCTAAAGAACTTTAATTCTATCACTTAAAATCCTCTTTCAAATATTTCAACCCAACTTGGGGTTTCCTCATCTAAATTATTATCAATATCATCACTTTCTTGCGAATTATAACAAATCCTATTTTTTGTAGGATAATTCTATCATTACTATACAAATCCACTCAATTTATGAGGTTATAAATGAAATTCCACTCACCCCACTTCATCTTCTCCAACCTAGATTTCTATGTATAGTTTTCTGCAACTGTTGAACCTAAGAAACTACATTAATTTTAATGATTAAAACAAGAAAAGAAGGTAGAATCACTTACTCTAATGCAATATTACTCCCACAAAAAAAGTTTATTTCCCTAGGTTTGTTCTCCCTTATCAAATTGAGTTATGAGGCAAGAACAATAAAAATGAATTATAAATTGAGACATTACATCGTTTATCACAACACCGATAGCTTTTCTACTATGCTGAAAAATACTCTACTACGGTGGTCACTGCCACAATAAAAATTCCTTGTCCCCAAACTAGTATGTTCTGCCTAGCTCCTGGGTTCCCTTATTTTACAGCAAAAAAAAAAAAAATTAAGAATTGGATATTGATTTACAATTCTATCATGGTAATTAATATTACCAAGGTTTTAGAGCCCCAATTTTGATTTCAAAAATCACAACAGTTGGCTATATGATTTTACTATCCAGTTTTTAACACTAGAAAAGCCACAAATTTTCGTTAAATTTTTAATGATCCTAAAGCACTCATGAGTTCTGTCCAAAACTACTCTAGCCCCAAAATTTATCTAACTCAAGAATTTGGGATCTAAATACCAAAAAATGCCAGCCCGAGAATACTACATAATGATGAAATATGTCATTATAAAAATTCAAACCCCAGCCCCCAGAGCAAATTTAAAATTTTATTATAAAATCACGCTACTCATAATTTGGGGAATCTAAGTATGAAGTTTCATTAAAAATAGAGTAGAAATCGACCTTGAAATCCCTAAAAAGTACTTTTAAAGTTTATATTAGAATTTCTCATATTCAAATTTGAATAGCAGCGATTTGAAGGTGAAATCATTAAATAATCAACGGAGAATGAAATATTCGTTAGAAACTTACCCAAATAATTTAATCTTGAACAACACCTTTTGGAATTCCCCAAAATAAGCTTACAAATTTCAAATTTTAAAATTAAAAAGAAAGGCTCAAAATAGATTTTTAAGTCACTACTATAGGGCCTTCATCGTGGTAGCGGGCTCCTATTGTGGTTGTGGCCCTACCCGATCCAAAACCTTATCACATTCACAATGGTCCATTTGTGATTATAAAGGTCAAAATTGACTAGGCATACCAAATTACTTTTTGTGACGTGATGCCTCCTCTACGATCATGAAAAACACAAATCATACACCTCACAAATGCAGACAAGGTTTGCATATGTAAGAAGAAAATGTCATAACACCAACAATTTTGCACCACCAAAAAATCAAGGCTAGAAATTCACTTATCAAACCTTAAATTCGTTTAAAATCTCATGCACAAATTGTATATGCAACATACCAGTTTAGATATTTCTAACTTAATAGAAATTTCAAAACATGGCATCTTCGTGACTCGATTTATCCCAAGGAAAAACCTAAATCAAAATTTACTCCAAATGACTAAATTTCTCCATAAAACCCCCAAAAATAATCAAAATCTTCTCTTAGATAAAAAAAACTACCTATGAAAATTGATGAAATTGATGAAATTTGAATTCAAGCACTCTAACCTCAAATATTAACTCAAGTCAAACTTTAAGTTCAAACTTCTAAACTTCACGTGTAATGCACCATTTTACCACCAAATTATTAAAACTCAAACCGAAGGTCTTTCTAGACAAAAATCTTTATTTTGGAGATGTAGAAATAAAGAAGTTTTATTTCAAGACTCAAAACTCTAATTGTTAATAAAAATTAATATTTTCCACTTCAAATCCAACGAAAACAAAAACTTATCAAATAACCAACCTAACACTCTGGTTCCTAAACCAACCACACAATCAGACTAAATCTGATGTGTGAAAACTGTAAATAAGGGTAAAATAGTCATTATTAAAGGAGATCCAAAAATAACCTAAAGGTTCATAACAATTATTTTTTACTTTTCATAACAAATAATGGTTTTACCCTCCTCTGTAGGTGTTTTTTATCGTATTTTTCGATAGGTGTTGTGTAATGAGCCTCATGGTCATTTATGATAAATATGCTATGTTTGCATTCTAGAGCATTCCGTTAGTTGCCCCAAGTTATTTATGTCTTGTTGGGACCGATAGTTCGGATCTCTGGCAACTCGGTTGAGAAATATCTCAAATTATTTGTTTTAGAGCTTAAAACTAAGTACTCGTTGACCAAAGTCAACTTTTCTTTGTGACAAGCTCGGAATTAAATTCCGAAAGTTTTGTTAGCTCTCCAAAAAAAGTCTAGATTGACCTTAAGTTTGTGTTTTGGAGTTTTCGTTTGGAATTTATGCCCTTTTGTGGAATTTAGTTAAGTTTAAAGCCTAAAGTAGAGCGTGGGTGGTATTTTGGTGTTCGGAGTGTCAGATTGGAATTCTGATACTTCTATCAGCTCCAGATTAGTGAATTTAGGCTAGTAAGAGTGTCGGTGTTTCTGTTAATGTGCCCAGTGTTATTTTGAGTACCTTGGTGAAGTGATGCATTTTTGGCTATCTTGTGTTTGAGGGGTCATTTTTTTATACACCTCGGATGGCCTTTTTGACAATTCCATTGGATCCGAAATGTCATTTCCATGGGATCTGCAATGTCATTTCCATGCTTTTTACATATTTGGTGTATTAAAATTAGGCTCGAAAAACTCATTTTAGACCCATCAGAGTTCTTGATTTGAGCTGGTGTGAAATTGCAGGCACAGACTGCCCCTGTGAAGGGGGGTTTCACCTACAAAGGTCGCCCCTATGAGGATGGGGTATCCCCAGCAGACTTCTCCCCAATAACCAAGCTCCGCCCTTGTGCCCTTTTCCTGCCCCAGTGAGGTCGCCCCAACGACCCCTGGAGGCGCCCCAACGAGAATTGCAGTATCATTAAATAACTGCAACCCCTTCAGTCATTCCGTTTAGAAAATTCAAAACTCGACTTTTCTCCCAAAATTCTACGGCATAAACCTGTGGAAAACCCTTCCAATTTTGAAATTAAAGTTTCCAAAAGGTTCCTTGCATCGTCCCTACTTTCGATAAGTTCTTCTTCTCCTTTAATTCGTGAAATTCTTGGGCTCCTCCATTAATGTACCCCAATTGATAAAGTTGACAAAACTATGCCATAACTGAATAGTACTAAGCAATTCTTAGTTCCCCTAGTATATTTTTCCTCTAGCATCATTAATACACCGAAATTCCAAGGTTTAATCCATAAAAATTGAACCTTTGACCCCTTTAGGGTCAAATTTGTACAAGATATTTTGAAGCCCTTCTCGCACTCGAATTGTGCTCAATTTTGGAGCACGAGTTCCTAAAAATGTTAGAAACCCTGTAATGAAGTTTATTTTTAGTTCCGGCGAGCGGGCCCGGAAGCCCTTTTAGGACAGATTTTAGGCCTAGTCTGGAACTTAGCATAAATTATACCCTTAGACTCGTATTAACATATAAAATTCTTTGACGCAAGTTTCAAATCATTTAGAGCTCGTTTGGTATCATTCAGAGTAAGATTCGTAAATTTGCAGCACTTTATTGTCGGGCAACAGACAGGCTCCGTGGGGCTATCTCTAGTTTTATAGCTTTAATAAATATACTAAATAGCATCCGTGGGTTGGGTAGCTAGGTGGATATAGTGATCATGTATCATTCTTTTGTTCTTCCTAGGTTGATATTTATATTTGGCATCCGATTAATATGGTGCTTGTGACTTAGAAAATGGATCGAGATACCTGTGCAGGGCATAGGTAGTTGATATTACATGTTTATATGTATATACTTGTTGCTATGTTATGCATTCATGGAATGAGAGGTTGGGACTTTGGCTCCGATAAGAGTGCATTGGGTTGGGTCAGTATCACTGTGATTATTGAGCCTTGGAGGCTAGATACTGATTTGGTAATAAAGACGACAATGACATAAAGTGACAACTTGGAATACCTAATAATAATATAAATAAATGACCTCTTTACTATTCTAGACTTGACATGGTATCGAGCACCCAGTAATCCTATTTTTACTTGTTTTAGCCCAAGCTTTACATCCTGGCACGGGGAAATGTCATTTAACTAATAAATGCTGTCACTAGAGACTGATCTAGATAGGCAGTGAGTATAGCCGCTGGCACTTGAGTCCGTCGTCGTACGACAGGTGAATACAACTTTTCAAAACTATCATATACACTGGTTTAGAGGATTTTGATATATTTCTCTTGAGGACTTTCGGTGATACTATAATATACAGGGGTTATACGCCACGACTTGCGAGTACGGCTTGATGATACTATTGATACGCGACTTTTGATGCCAGACTATGAGACCCATGAGTCTTTGAGCTTTGGGATGTGAGTCTGTGATAACGCTAGAGATTGTGCATGGTGACATA
>JBDJHY010202431.1:0-11587 GCA_039654485.1 Withania somnifera | reverse complement strand
GTAATTCGCTCTACAAGCATTAAGTTAGCCCAAGTGTCTAGTCCACTAACAAATATCATACACGATCAAATCACCCGATCGACTACTAAAGAATCCCCTAAAGGGGTAGCAACACACATAGACATAAATAACACATTATCAGGCAACCCCAAACTGGGTGCAAAATAGGACTACACATACGAGCAAGTAGATCCAGGGACAAATAAGGCTTATGCAAGTATAAAACACACAAAAATAAAACCTATAACAATAACATCCAAGGACACAACCTTAGATATAGAAGGAACAACATATAACTGTTGATCACCACTATGACGACCACTACCGTAACCACCACCCCTACCATACAGGATACTACCATGATAAACACCCTGTACCCTACCTCTAGCTGGCGGAGGCACTAATCTTAAAGGTTGTGTAGACTAAGGATCAGGCTAAAGAGTTCCCCTCTAATGAATAGCTCTGGCATAATGGCCAACAAGTCCACACTTAAAACACGACCCAGATGAACCACTCTGCCAGGAACCTCTATCGGTACCCAATGGCTACCATGCTGCGAAGATCTAGATCCTTATGAATACTTTGCTAGGGAAAGAGATAAAACCTACAATGATGCCTACACCGACCTGCTGATCTGGCCCTGTTCATAGTGAGACTGACCATGGCCCCCAGAACGGGACCCACTGTAACCTTCCTAATCTCTTCGGTTCTTCTCGTTGCGCTAATGCGACTCATGATAGAGGGCTTTCATAGATTTAGCATGATCAACCACTGCCTGAAATGGAAGACCATTGGATACTAGCAACGCTACAGCCTTAAAGAGTCTGTCTCTCAACCCATATGCAAACCTGCAAACTCTCTATTCCTCGGTAAGCATAAATTCCACACCATACACTAACACATAATGGAATCAAGCTTCATACTTTACTACAGACATCTCTCCCTATCAAGTTTCCTAAACTCCTCTGTCAGGTACTCTCGCCCGTCCCTAGATACAAACTTCCTCATAAAGACCTCATAGAACTCAGTCCAAGTCGTCTAGGGCGAACCTGTTGGTCTACAAACCATAAAAGCTCTCCACCACTGGTTAGCTGCACTACGCATCTGATATGTGGTAAAATCTATATCATGGGTCTTCAACACCCCCATGTTCGTCAACCTCTCTTCACACTCAGTAATAAACTTATTTGCATCCTCCCTAGGAACTCCAGTGAACCAAGGGGGGTCCAATCTCAAGAATCTAGTCAGAAGCTTCTACTCAAAATCTGTCATGGTTGTTTGTTGCTCAACTATATAAGCAGCAATTGGTACTGGAAGGACCTGAACAGGTGTAGTAACATCTATTGGAACAAAAGGTGGAACTGGCTGCACTGTAGGAACTACACCTATAGGCTATAGTACTGGAACAACTGGTTATGTCCCATCGGTAGGGGGACCACCATAGGCACTGAGTAACTGCTACATGATATTGCGAATATACAGAGAAGGTACTAAAACTAGTGCTATAACAGGTTTTGCAAGCACTGATGGAACATCAAAAGTAGTGGCGGGAGTAGGTACTTCCACATGTACTCTGGTTGTCTTCCCTTCTTCCGATAAATATATATAAGGCATGTACAAAAGAGTGATGACAATGAGTGTGAATTTTCAAGAAACCATCAAGGATGTACGCACGATACAAGATTCAAAAGAAAGAGTTATTTTCCTAAATGTCACTATAGCCTCCCAAAGATAAGCAACGGACATCTCCACACCGATCCATAGGACTCTACTAGACATTGGTTCTGTACATTGACACAAACAAATCTAAGCTCTGATACCAATTGTCACGACTTGGTTTCTCAGATCATGATGCCATCTACTATACCACCAGTAGGAAAACCAACTATGTAGTCCGAAAACGAAGCGAAGGACTACTATATCAAATGCGGAAAGCACAAGTTCAATAAACAATAGGTTAATAAAGCGGAAGTATAAAGAATCAAAAATGCCCAAAACCCAGTATCTGTGTAATACAAAACCACTAAGTATAGAACAAGGAATCCAAAGTCTAATACAATTGTATCTAAGAAAATATATGGATATCAAAAGAAATACTGAAAACAAACAGGAAAAGTTGGACACGTTAAATCTCTAAAAGTCAAACGAATCTGCAAGAACAGTGATCTGTAAATCACGATCGGGCACTTGTACTCGGATCTGCATATGTGCAAGTGTAGTATGAGTACAAGTTACAGAAGCAACTCGTACCCAACAGGCTTCGAGGCCCACTAGACATATAACAATAATAAAAACAGTAAATAACAAAAGACAATAGATAGGGTCACAGAAGAAAATAATACATCAAGCGAGCTAGATACTCAAGTAGGGATCAAGTAACAAATAGAACATGTATTGCTAGCTAATCACATAATAGGCTCTTAGGGAATGAAGGAAAACGTACCTGGAATTCATGCAACATTATATGCGAATAATAACAACAATAATCAGGAGTCAAAAGAAGACAGGAGGAGAACATGGACGATATACCGGTAACCTCAAGTAAGGGTCCGAATGAATGAACAATAATATAAGGCGCAATATCCCACATAACATGAAGTATCAATTAGCCAATAATAACAACTGACAAGTAATATTAATACTAAGGTAATGCATATAAACATTGCCGAGTGCCCAGAAAAAAATGCAGCGTACACAGAAACGCGCTCACCCGTAAGCATCCACTTACTACCAGGGGTACACTGAAGAAAACAAGTGTAGAAAAGTAAATACACACCATGAAGTAACTAGTCCTGCGTACGTTTCTCCTCCGGTACTCGTAGGTCCAGCAGACAGACTCCATGGAAGACTAACTTAAATAATACCGACATATCTCTCCTCCGTCCTATACGCCCCTCCATGTCTCCATAACCTGAAGGCAAGGTCCATGGAGGTATGTTACCATGTACGATCTCTAACGCCATCATGACCTCACAGTCCAAATCACAGAGCCTCAAGGGTGTCATAGACTAGCAACAAAAGTCTCATATTGATAACATCATCAAGTCGTACTCGACAAGTGATGGCGTTACATGCCTGTTTATCACAGTATCACCAATAGTCCTCAAGGGAACTATATAAAAAATCCTCTGAACTAGTGTATGTGATAGTTTTGAAAGGATGTACTCACTGCTGTACGACAACGGATTCATGGTCCAGCAGTTGGATTCACTGTTGAGCGGAGTCGGTCTCAAGTACCAACATTTATTAGTCAAATGATATTTCTCGGTGCCAGGATGTAAAGTTTGGGCTAAAATAAGTAAAAATAGTATTATCGTGTGTTCAATACAACGTCGAGTCCAAAGTAGTTAAAAGTTATTTACGTATATTATAATTAAATATTCTAATTTGTCAACTTATGTCATTATTCATCATTATTACTAAAATCAGTCTCTAAGCTTCAAGGGTCAATAACCATATGGTGATACTGATCCAACCCCAATGCAATCTCTAACCATGTGGTGATACTGATCCAACCCCAATGCAATCTCATCGGAGCCAAAGGCCCAACCTCTCGTGCCATAAATGCACAATATATCAGCAAATATATATATATATATATATATATGATCATGTAATAACAACTACCTTTGCCCTGCACATGTATCTCTAGACAACTCCTAAGTCAGAGGCACCATATAAATACGGATGTCAAAGTATATATCAACAAGGAACGGATAAAGGAATGGTACAAGGTTACTGTAACAACCTATCTAACCAACCCACTGATGCTATTTAGTACAATTATTAAAGCTATAAGTCTAGAGATAGCCCCATGGAGCCTACCTGTCGTCCGACGATAAAGCGTTGTAAATTCACGTATCTTACTCCGAATGACATCAAAAGATTTCCAAATGATCTGAAACTTACGCCAAACTATATTTTAGACTAAGTTTGTAGTGGGCCTAAAATCAGGTCTAAAATGGGCTTGCGGGGCCCACTTGCCAGAATTAAAAAGAAACTTCACCACAACGTTCCCAATGTCATTAGGAACTCATGCTCCAAAATTGAGCATAATTCAAGTGCGGGAAGGATTTCAACACAGCC
Organism: Withania somnifera; assembly: GCA_039654485.1. Classification (NCBI taxonomy): domain Eukaryota; kingdom Viridiplantae; phylum Streptophyta; class Magnoliopsida; order Solanales; family Solanaceae; genus Withania; species Withania somnifera. Next base: position 7,501 of record JBDJHY010202431.1, on the reverse strand, counting down.
CGAACAATTATACCTTAACGGGGTTAAAGATGCAATTCTGAGGAATTAAACATTGGAATTTCAATGTGTTAATGATACTAGATGTAAATATACTAATGAAATAGATAATTACGCAATAATATTTGGATAATCGCATGATTTTATCAATTTTATCAATTGGGTCCATTTATGGAGGAAACCAAGAAACTAAGAATGAAAAGCGAAGAAGACTTGCCCAAAAACACAAAGGAATTAAAGAACAATGATGGGGGGATTTTCCATAGCCTTGGAATGGTGTTTGGGAGAAGTTCTCCGCTCTAAAACCAAATAAATCACAAGGTTTATGTTGAAATAAAACATTAGGGTCGTGCCGGGGGTTTTTATAAATGGCTAGTGATTTTACTCATTGCGATCGCGTGGACTTACTACGCGATTGCGTAGAGTACAGGAGATTAGGCATCGCAATTGCGTTGTGTTATTAGCTATAGCATCGCGACCGCATGAGATACTCATGATCATGTAGAGTCATGAGCCAGTGAATCTCGATCGCGGGGTTCGTGGACACAAACACTAAGAGGAAGTCATCCTGCACCATTTGCAGGTAATGACAATAGTTTTAGGAGAATGAAAAATCTTTGATTCACCACTCAAAATGCATTCAGAGTCCAAATTTGACAATACAAATATGCACGCACATCCAGAAAGACATTCCTGGCTCAATCGTGCAGACAAAATCAAAATTCGAGGTCATTTCATATAAATGTTGACCCGGTTAGCCCATAGGCTAAAGTTCAAGATTTTCCTACCAACACCTCCGAAAGTAAACGACAAGTCCAGAATTGAAAAAATACCTCCACTAGCCTAAAATCATTATTTTGGAGTTACTGGATGTGTCAAAATTTCGATCTGACACTCCGAACACTAAATTACAACCCAAGCTCCACTTTAGGCCATAAACTTAACTAAAATTTACAAATTGGAATAAATTACAAATAAAAACTCCAAAACACAAACTTAAGGTCAATCTTGACTCTGTTTTCCATTACGGAGCTAACGAAACTATCAAAATTTAATTTTGAAGAAAAGTTGAATTTTGTCAATGAGTACTTAGTTTTAGGCTCTAACACAGGAAATTTGAGATATTTCTCAATTGAGTCGCCAAGGATCCGAACTACCCGTCCCAATAGGTTGTAAGTGACCTGGGACAACTACTGAAATGCTCTAGGATGCAAAATATCACATATTTTTTATAAATGACCATGTGGGTCATTACAACTTTAGAGTCTTGTCCCTTATCCTAATCTACAAACCATGTGGCATGCTAATTGCACCCCTATTCTATGCCAAACACTCTAACATACCTAAAGACCATAGAAACGTGTCCTAAACTGAGGTGCAATAGTAATATCAAAGGATACCTACCTTTCATCAACATGAACCTCAGGATTAATGGAGGTTTTTCTATCATGTCCCCTCACTAGTGCAACACCTTGGGCTCTAGCTCAGCCCTGTCCTTGGGCTTATCCTTGGCCTATAACTCTGGATAGTGTCTCATTAATTAAAGAAAGGACAACCTCATCTCTAACTGTATGTCTCATCCTCTCCATCTGTTATAGAAAAAACCATGTCTCAATACCCAAACAAATAATCAACGCAAGAAAAGAGTTAAAGAATAAAGGGAATATTTCGTAAAAGTTCTGTAGCCTCTCGAAGATAAGATACAAATGTCTCAACACTTATGTGCAAGATTATTCTAAACTAGGAAACAAATGTCTCCACACTTATATGCAATATTCTACAATACTATGGCATGTACACTATGAGTCGTACAAACTTATTGATCTGATACCAATTTTTCATGAGCCAAAATATAATTATGATGGCACCTATTCTAACCTTCCTATACAAGAAATCCTATCAACAACTATAAAGGGTAAATGTGCAAAATAAAAAGTCAGCAAGAAGAAGAGAAGTTACAAAACAATAACCAACTAATAAATCATCAAAAACTTATAGCCACTATATATAAGCCATTAAATAACATAAGTACCAAAATAAAATAATAGTTACTCGACAAGTATCACTAGATGTCTCTAAAACAACATGATGAGTAATAACTACCATGATACACCATCCAAAATCCACTTATAACTCTTAGCTATAAGTAGGAAACATAACCAGTAGTTTCTAATAAAAAATATAGGGCGTAGGGGATAACAAGAGTAAAACTAACTACTCAAAAGAAACCAATGACAATGATCTAAAATCATTTACAAGGTAACAACATAATGTTCCATAGACTATCATCAAATCAAGTACCAACATCACCTTATCAGGCATCTCAATAGATAAGTACCAAATCCAATAAGATAAGTTAATCCAAAAAAATCAGAAGTACTAAGATCTCTTCCTCAAGCTATCCCAACTGTAGGCCTACGTTCTTGATTGAACTTAAAAATCATGGCTAAATCCCCCTAGTTATACCATAAAATTATGTAGTGAGTCTATAATCACTCATATCAATCCCTAATACGTGAGTCCACCTGTAGTAAGAAGGGTACAATATAAATACTTAGAAATAAACTCATGGATCAGATTCAAAAGGGAATAGGTCAAGGTAAAAGGAAAAACTACTCAAGATTAATCTTTGTGTTAGTTCCTAACATATAATTCTACTCGTAATAAAAAGGGTACATCCTAGATACCAAGAAATGGACTCATAGGATAGATTCTAAAATGACTAGATTAAGATCAGTAAACTGTCTCATAACTAATAAATAAACCATATCATAAAATATCTATAGTCATTATGTAAACTAGTCCATACCATTCTTAATCACTTCACTAAATACCCAACACAAAAGGACACCCGCACTAAGAAGGGTATATCCTGGATATCGAAAGTAGACTTTGGGAAAGAATTCTAAAATGGGTTAGCCAAGGTAAAAGGATCATCACTTGGATCAACCTCATCCAATATCTACTTCCATAGGATAATCACTAGTGTATTCAGGTGCAGGTCTCCCTTCTTGATGAATGACAAGTAATGGGCTACAACTTTAGGCTATGGAGTTAAATTCTGGTGGCTTATTACTTGTTGTTCCTAGATACGAGTTGTTTCAATTAAGGGTGGTTTTTGTAGGAGTTATCATAACCTAAGAAATTAGGTTATGGTACTGTGGTATCAAAGCCTAGGTTCATCAGTATCACCAATACAAAAGCTAGTATCTAGTAGAGTTTAGTGGAGTGGTGAGGATGTACTTATATCCTATCTTTGGGAGACTATAGTGGCATCATTAGGAATATAAATATCATTTTAATTATATATCATGTGTGTAGCCTATATAGTTTCTTGGAAATCGTATTTATTTATTTGCATTCTTTTATAGATAGTTCGCGTGAGATCATCAGCAACTAATGATAGCGAGCCTTCGATACCAATAACTTAGGCTCTAACTAGGGGGATAAGGTAGAGGTCAACCCCAAGATTGAGTATGTTTCGTTCTACTGTGCCAGTTAGAGTTACAACTCTGGTTAGTGCTCTAAAGATTGAGGTAAAACCAAATATTATATCTTGATTAGCAGCCGACAGGCTTATCATCCCAGCAGCTAGTAGTCTTGGGGCCAACCTAAGCACCACCAGCCATATCACCTACACCAAATATTACCCTAGATATTAAGGGTGTCTTTTTCCAAATATGGAGCATGATTAAGGGTTATTCTTTGAATGGGGTTGAGATATCTTCTCGGGGGACAATCTTAGGTTTTTAAAGTTGAGGAGTGTATCTTGTACTATGGATCCCTATGTAGATATTATACCATTTCCTATAGTCATACATACATTAGCACCTAACCCAGTTGCAATAGAGGTGGAGTAAAAGATGTTGGGTAGATTTCTGAGAATGCATCTGCCGAGGTTTTCTAGATTTCCAAGAGGACACATGTTCTTTTATATTTAGTTGTCTTGAAAGGTTATATAATCCTAGTTTGGTGGAGTCCCTTGGACTAGATCATCTAAGTTGAGGTGAAGGGTCCAAATCAACTATAGACTAGCACAATTACCAACAATGACTTGTAGTTTGTTTTATGAGACATTCATGGCGAAGTGTAAGGAACATGAATGTCATTATGGAATTTCTTGTAAAATTACTATTTTCCCTTCAAATAGTTACCTTGATTTATATTTGTCAATTTATATGGTTGGTTTTGAAACCAAAGCAGAAGGTTGAGAATTTTGTAAAATTTTGGGTTTTGGAAGCCTAAGTTAAAATAGTCTAGTTTAGTAAATATTTTGAGTTTCGAGTCCTGAAATGGAATCCTAATAGTTCTATCAGCTACAGAATGTTGAAATTAGTCTTGAAAGGTCATTATTTTCAATTTTGGGATTTTTATAGTGATTTTAAACCATTAGGTGTGATGAGTTGAGTTCTGAGGCCAAAGTGTGACTTTTGGTTAATATTTGATTATTGAATGTTTGAATTAAAATCCTAACAATTCCCTTATTTTAAAAGGTCATTTCCAGTCTAGGAGAAGATTTGGATGAATTTCCAAGGGTATTGGAGCCATTTTAGGTAAAATAAACACTTTTAATGGCCTTGGAGGATATTAGGTTGAGGATACATCAAATTTTCATTTCATTATTTTGTTGAATATGGAATATCAAATTTAGTTGGATAGTTTGTGTGCATGGAATTTCAAATGAATATTGGTAGTCAATTTGAAAATTGTTTTGCATAGTGCCCTATGCTCTGTAACATTAAATCATGATCCAGGATGTTGGTTCCCCAAGGTGTGGAATCAACCATACTATTAAGTTAAATCCCTATTTTTCGTAGCCAGCCCACTGTCAACCCATGAACCATATTGTTTGTAAATGAAGTATGACTGATGTGTGATTCCCAATATTGTTATGATATTAAATATAATATGAAAAGTAAGGGCTAAGATGTGATTTCTATCATTTCTAGGTGAGTTATGATATGAAAGAAAGGGTCTGTGTTTGCTACTTCTAGTATTGCTAAGGTATATGTGATAGACATGCATCATATTACATGGCGTTGCACTGTACATACATTGACTTGTATACATGATGGATTTCATATTCCGTGAGCATGTCTAATATAGATTACTTGTTACATACTTGATATTGATATTAAATTTCCACACTTACTTTTTGTTGGATTATATTATAAGCCTGATATGGCTACTTTGGATGATATTGTTGGGTTTATTTTATGGTCTAGATGATATGAGGTGACTTGTACTTTCTTAAAATTAAGTGAAAAGAGCCTTCTGAATATGAAAAGAAATTTTAAGAAATCTCTTATTAATAATGAGTTTATATAGATAAAATGATCTGGAAAGTATTGGAATATGAGATTATTAATGTTGGTATTGATGAATTCTTTACCTTGGCCTATTTATTTTGGAATCCACCCCATAAGTCTTTGCTTTGATTTCTAGGATGTACCCTTGTGCCATAGGTGGACTTGTTTGTTGGGGACTAATTGGGGAATTAAGGAGTCTCTCCACGAGGTTGTAGCATAATTAATGGGATTTTCCCATGGATCGTGAACTGACTCAAATATGAAGGTGGATATTTCACTTGATATTTTCTTTTAATTTTATTCCATTTGATAATGATACCTTATCTTTTGAGTTGAACGATGATGATTAATTTTGTACTTCAATTGGATTTGAGTTTAGTTGTTATTAAATTATCTTTATTATATGATTTATCATTAATATCTCCTCTATGCTCTGTATTTGTTATCATATTCTACTGGTTAGTTTCCTGATTACAGGGTTGGTGTTATGGGAGGATTGTGGTTGGTGAGTCTAGAAAGTTGGTGCTCATCACCATTTTGTTTTACATCCATCTAGGGATACTTGTTGAGTAACCATTGTATTGTTTGTACTCGCCCTTAATTTTTTCTACACTTTGTGTAGGTGTGGAACCTGGTACAGTCTGACTTTCTTTCTAGTGTAAAGTCTGAGGTTCCAATTTTTTGAGTAGAAAAGAGGTAGGTTCTTATTGTCCCAATAGTACTTCATGAACTCTTTGATTTTATGACTTTTATTACACTTGGTGATTTATACATTTGAGACCAAACTTTTTTATTTTGATTCCAACAATATATATTTACTCTATAGTGGATTGTACATAATGACTCATGATTTTAGGATGGTTTATTAGGTTTGATTTTTGTATTTTTCCTTATTTTCTTCTTTCTAACTCATTATTTTCAAAATTCGTACTTTTACTATTTTGTAGGCTTACCTGTATAGGTTGGTTAGGATAGGTTCCATCACGACTTTGATTTTAGGTCAAGAAAAATTGGTATTAAAGTTCTAGCTTCATAGGTTTCACAATCCACAAGCCAAAGTTTAGTAGTGTCTCACAAATTGGAGTGTAGATGTCCAATTACTTATCTTTGAGTGTCTATGTAACTCTTAGGAAATTTCCTCTTTTTTTTTTCCTTTTTATCTTTCATGTGTTATCTATTTGGGTACTAAGACGTTTGTTTTGTAACAGATGGAGAGGACCAAATCTTCAACTAGAGGTGAGACCGTCTTTACTCCACTTTATAAGACGCTAGGAAGAGGTAGGGGTCTGAGACGAGCCCAAAGACAAGGTTATAATAGAGACTAAGGTCAATTCTAATGAGGGGACAGCCCATAGTGGCTTCCCTCAAACCTGAGATTCTTATTGATGAAAGGCAGGTACCACCAAAGGTTGCAATTGCACCATTACTTTAGGACACCTTATTTTGGGTTTTAGGAGTGTTAATGGGTATGGTATCGAGTAGGGATGCAACTGGAAAACCCAAGAATCATAGGAGAGAGTGAAGGCCCATACCCTAGACCAGTAGCAGATTCTAGTTTTGTATGATTGGGCGGAACAACCACCATTGGTTCATAGAGAGTATAGAGTGAAGTTACCGAGTGTGAGAGCCTCAGGAGTTATTAGCCCTGCGAGAGTATAGGTTTCACATTCCTCTGCCCCAGTGTATTTCTTAGTATAGTTTATGCTAATAGGCTTAAGGGGGGAGTCACAGTGGGTTTTGCTGTGCTATTTGTGCCTACCGATGGGATGGGGCACCAGGTAGGTTTTACTGTGTTGTTTGTACTTACCGATGGTATGAGACGCCAGGTAGGTTTTATGTGTTTACTTTCTATTCCTTATTTAGAGGCATTCTTCTATTTCGATCCTTGTTCGTGGTTCATGCATATATGGTATCATAATTGGGGGGGTTTGACTGAGCTGGAGCACATTATGTTTCCTTACTTTATTTTGGTTTCGGATATTAGGCTCTGTAGTCTGCATTTACCTTGTTTAGTTCCTGTATATCTATTATGGCACATTTGATATCTTACTCCTCTGGTTATTATTAGTTTTACTTTTTCTTTTACTGTTCCTTTACTATTACTGACCTATTTTACTTCCTTGCCTTTATTACTCACATTTTATTTTAACCCAGTTGGCTGATGAAGTCTACTGGGTACCTTGTTTGGTACTCAT
>JBDJHY010202420.1:0-11587 GCA_039654485.1 Withania somnifera | reverse complement strand
AACTCTTTTACCTACATTGGGCTACCCTCAGCCTATCCTGAATCAATCGAACCTAATCCAATAAATCACGCAGTAAATCTGTAGACTGGACTCTGGCCTCAAAACCGTCAAATCAACCAATATGTGATCTACAATGCCTTAAATAGCGCCATTTCAATGCTGGAATAATAACTATTATTATAAGGGAACTTCCCCAATAGTAGGTGTTGATCCCAAGCACCACCAAAATCTATCACACAAGCTATCAACATATCTTCCAAAACTTGTATAGTCTGCTTTGACTAACCATCAGTCTACGGATGAAAAGTTGTGCTCAGATGCACCTCAGTACCCAAATCTAAAGATTTATGATGGGTTCACTTCTACAGTTGCTCCATTGCCTAGGTTAACCCAAAATAAAGTAAACTTTGAGTGTTCGGATTTTTGTGAGAAAAGTTTCCAAGAGTTGAAAACAAAGTTGACTACAACTCCATTGTTGACCCTGCCAAAGGGTAAAGAAGGGTTTTTTATATTGTGATACTTCCTGGGTTAGAATCATGTGTGTTTTTGTATAAACGGTAAGGTGGTTTGTTTTTCTTCTTGACAGATCGGAGTTCATGATAAGAATTATTGACTTCTCATCTTAAGTTGGAAGTTGTTGTTTTTCCTTAATAATTTAGAGGAATTATTTGTATGATTTGTATGTCACTGGTAATAAACTTCTATTGTATGTCTTAAGCCAGAAAGAGTTGAATTTACACAAGTGAGATTATGATATAAGTGTGATGTACCATCCTAGCAAAGACAATGTAGTGGTTGATTCCCTCGACAAATATTCTATCCATAATGTGACCTATGTTGATGATGGTAATAGAGAGTTGGCTAGAAAAGTGCATGTCATAGCCTGAATTTTGGTCATGTTTTCCCCTACAAATACCAATTATAGGAAATCCTAGCCAACGGCTCAAAGTGACAGGCTACAACCTGTAACTAAGATGAAATCAACAAGTAGAAGAACCTATTAGGAGAGAACGCATAAATAAATATACAATAAGCCAAAGACCTGGTATAGGGGCTACATAAGTATCTACAATGTATATGTTTAGATATACATCTGAAAGAAACTGAAAATGACATAAGTGAAAGTTTCCCTCTGAATAAAAAAGGGTAGAGAAGCTACAATTTGAGAAGAGTTCATCCTTTACGTTGAGTGCTCACTGTAATCTCTGAATGCTTGAAGGAATATTTTGTATGACCAACCTCCTCTATGATAAATAGTACCACATTTTTTATCATGAAAAGATGCAGAAGTGTTGTATGAGTACCAAACAATGGGTATCCAATAGGCATCATATGCTGATCGGGTCAATATAAGACATAAATTAATGTAAAAAGTGACAGTATATAACAGTAGGTCAAAGCAAGTAGTACAATAAAGGAAATAGAGTATAACTAACTACGAAAGACAAGTAGAAGAAACAAACCATCAAAACTAGATACATTTCATAAGAAATAAAGTAACATACTGGGTGCTCTTGCTCAACAACTAACTAAAACAAGAAAGAAGAGAAAGTAACAATGCTAAATAATTGTATACAACGCAATGGGAACAATACAAAAAGGTGCACTGCTAATGGTAAATATACATCACATAGCATCAGTAACACAAGAAAGAGAAGATGAGTATATTAAACCCCAATTGGGCCTCTATAGACCAGAGGGTACAAACAAGTAAAATAAAAGAAATCATAACCTAGTTGGGGTCCCGTTACACCAGCAGTTACAATGAATAAACCAACAACCCGATCGAATTCCCCCATAAGCCAGGAAGGTACAACCAAAGAAAAAATAATATACAATGCAAAAGGGGTATTGAAAAGTAAAGTAAAGCTACTCACATTCATCCTCCTCAGTAAGAAACAATGAAAGGAGGGACCCATATAAGACATCTATATACCACTACCACCTTGTATATCTCTCTCCTGGGCTATGTATAGCGGCATAGAATGACATGACCATGGAGGAAATATGATCCCATATGCCTAAATATTAAAACCAAATTTCATCCTTGTCTTAGTGCAAAACTGTCAAACTTAGCTCGTATGCAGCATCTTAGCCAAAACCATATTGTGATCATATGATTAATTCTAGTAACCATCCGTGATAGTAAAAAATAGTGTTTGATTATATAAAAACTAGGTCCAACCAGCCAGTGGCTGTGGAAAGTGTATGTCTGATATAAGAACCAAGTTCCTTGTGTTCATACAAATCCAATTATATATGGAAGTAGATCCATACTAATGGTGTTGGTCTTGAAAGGTATATACATATAAAAGAATCTCATTTTATATTTAAATACGATAAAAGTCTCATTTTAGTTAATCATTTCCTTCTTTCTCAAGTACCAATTCGTAGTTGTGTTTATTTTACCATTTTACTCACAACAGGTTCAAATACATGATCGCAATATAATATCAAATATCTAGTAATATCAGATACGTATTGTTATATTAATAAATGGGAAGAATTTATGGATAAAATAGCCTCTTAGGCCTCAAAGACCAAAATTTAGTATAAAAATATAGATGTAGAGGACTCATTTCACGGATTACATAGTTCAAATTTGATTCCAACTGAAAAGGGATAGGTGTCCAAATCAGTCAAGAAAGAAAATCTTTTAAATTCACAATTATATGGGGAAATAATCCTAATAATTACCTGAATAATGAGAATACGTGATCAGAAGAAGTTTTCAAAAACCCCAATACAATATCTTGTCACTGCCAGATTTATTTCAAACACCGAAGGTTGTCAATGGAGTATATTGCATGAAAGAAGTAATGTAAAACAAATGAAGTAAATATATATAGGCTGGGCCAGTACACATCATGATGGCAACTTGAGGCATAACATTTGAGATACACAACCAAAAAAACCCTTTGCTATCACATTAAAAGGCCACATGTTCGCAATAGGTAATGGTTGCACCCACTTACAATTAATTCCAAACTAGGAGAGTTTGATCCATTTGACCCTCGGAATGAGTTCACGGTCCGGTGAATGAAAACAAAGTATTTGAACTGTTTGGAAATGGTATTGTAGACTTAATAGAATTGATGAAATAACCATCAAATGTTTTTAACAGAATAAATAACTAATTAAACTAAGGCCTAAAATAGGCTAAAAGGCCAACGGAACCTTCAAAACAATCCTACTCACCTGGGAGCATACCAATAACCCTACCAACCCAAATTCAATATTCCAGAGATGATAGAGGTGTCAAAACTATAATCTGACACTTAAATCTTCTGAAGTTCACAAAAGTTAAAATTCTCTAAATAATTAAATTATCATAAATTAGGTTAAAATACAATTGAAAGCCCCGTGACCCAAACCATGAGTCCTCCTGGACCAAAATCCATGTTTTGAAACTAACAAATCTTAAAATTCAACTTTTAACATGTATTCAAGGATTTATCTTTCAAGATCAAATATTTTAAAGTTAATAACTTTAAAATATGAAAAATGTGATAGCAAGAAACAATGTCAAGGAAATGAAATTTTGATACCAAAAAGTTATAAATTACTTGGGTCATCTACACAAATGGTATAAAAATAAATGACAAGCCAAATCAATAAAATTACCCTGAGGATCATTATAGTGCACAATGACAAGCCAAATCAATAAAATTACCCTGAGGATCATTATAGTGCACAAGCTTGTGCACTTAGGGGTCAAACTTGTTAGTTCAGTTGATAGGGGTATGCTATTTAAGAATGCTTCAGAGACTTATTGGTTCAGTTGATGGAGGTATTCTATTTATGAATTATTTAGTATTTGAGGTTATAGTAAAGAAAAACAGCGAACTAGTCTTGCACCATCTAATAGGGTAGTGCATAACCAGAAGTTTCAAATTTCACTCTAAATGGGAGTGGCATGCTTAGGCATCAGGGTTTGCGTCTATTCTAGATGTAGATGGACTTAGGTAGAGGATCTTATTCGAGGACCACAGTTCCAGCTATTCTATTCTCCTTGATTACACTAAAATGTGTAAGGATCTGAGAGAGGTGTATTGGTGGAATGGGATAAAAAGGATGTTGCTAACGTTTTAGCCAAGTGTCCAAATTACTGATAGGCTATGGTAGATCAATAAAGGTTAGAAGGTAGGATGATTTGATATTCCCATGTGAAAGTGGGAGGTCATAGATATGGACTTTATTAACGGTCTACTGTGTACTAAGAAGAAGTGTGATCCCATTTGGTTGATTGTCGATAGGATGACTAGATCATAAAATTTCCAACTAGTTCATACTAGTTACTCAGTGTCAGGATTATGGGAGGATATATCTTCATAAGATAGTTAGGATAAATGGGATTCCTTTATCAATCATCGTAAAAGAGGTACACAGTTTACCTCCTAGTTTTAGAAGGGTGTTGGAACACAGGTTTATCTTTACACAACTCTTCACCCTCAAACTTATGGTCGGGAAGAGAGAACTATTTAGACCCTAAAGGACATATCGAGGGAATGCACAGTCAATGTCAAGATTATTTAGAATGACCACATGTTGTTGATAGACCTTTTAATACAATAACAACTATCACTTTAGTATTCAGATTGCCATATTTGAGGCCTTGTATGTGATGAGGTAGATCTCTTATTATATGTTTTGAGGTTTTTGAGCCATCCAAGATAGTTATAGAGCTATTTCATGATGCTGCCTAGATGATTCATATCATCAGAGATAGATTAAAGACATCCCACAATAGAAAAACTTCATATGCATAGATGAGGAGGAGGAACCTAGAGTTTGATATAGATGATTGGGTTTTACTGAAGGTTTCTTCTATGAATAGATTCAATCCCCAATACATTGGTCCTTTTAAAATTTTTAGGAGGGTTCATGATAATTTATAAGTGTTAAACCTTCCATTAGACTTAGAAGTAGTGCATTTAGTCTTCCATGTGTCCATGAAAAAAAATATTCCTTGTTGATCCTTCATTCATAGTGGCTTTGGAGGACATAGGTATTAGAGAAACTCTTACCTTTAAGGAGGTACCAGTTCTAAAGGCCACCAAGTTTGCAGGAAATAATGAAGTATCTTTGGCCAAAGTTTTTTGGAATAATAAATCTATAGAAGGATACAGTTAGGAAATAGAAGGAACCATGATGAACATATATCCTAATGTTTTCCCTTCTAGTTTAATTTTATTGTAAGATATTTATACTCTCTATTAAGTTATTTCCTCCAATAACATTCTTTATATCAGCTTTATATCCATAGAACTATGATGCATTCATGATAGATTTATCCAGCCATATTTATTTTAGTCATATCAATCATTATAATATTCATATTAAACATAGTACTCAATTAGACAGTTTCACTAGTCAGATTAACTTCAGACTCGATTTTATCCCTCATTTGAGGATGTCTGATCCCAAAGGGAAGATATTGAACACCCCATACTTTACTTGGACTAAGAAACCCCAAACATGATTCAGATAAATTCCAAATTTATCCTAGATAACCATGAGTTTATTTAAGACACATGAAGTGCACTTTATGAGTTATAACATTAACTTGTTGAGAACCTGACAGAAGTTTGAAATTTTAGTCCCATCTACTAGTGTTTGACTCATAATTCATTAAGCTTAATCCATGAGTCATACTATATGTAATATAGAACATTGAAAGAATTTTCCTTCATTCCAAGAATAGTCCCACGAGTTGTTGAAAGGAAATCAGGACTCTTAGAAAGAACTGGTGGTATACCAGTTGAAAATCCCAAATCTCCAGTTCTTAACCTCATGAGATGAGCTGAATTTCATGTATTCAAGTTCACTATTTATAAAATTGAGTCATGAGTTGTACCCATTAGTGTAATTTTGATACCCTTGGACCACAACCCAAACCCTGAGTCGTGATCCTCAAACCACGAGTCATAAGTCAACTCATGATACCCTGTGTCCATCTTCTAGTTTAGAAATTACAAGGATAGACTAATTTCTCACTATTATCATGTTCAAAAATTTCTATTGGGCCTAGGGTTTATTGACAAAAGTTAAATGTTCAACCAGTTTAACCCATCCAAAAGCTTCAAAATCAGGTATATAGGACATCAATAAGGACTTCCACCGTTCTATCCAAAATTCTCATATTTTTGGGAAAGCTCATGAATTTTGAAGTTAGCATAAATCATATTTTATTCAGATTCCATCATTTCTTATATTTATTTACATAATTTTTAAAGATTATATAATTGTTCATGTTTAATAGTATATTTTCATGAATTTTATGTCAATTTGCATAACTTGAGGTTTTGACTACAATGTCTTAGGATTAAATTTAAAAGATCGTAAGTTAGTTTATTCACTACCAAGTTTATTCATTTTATGGATTTCTAAGACCTAACCTAGTTTAGAAAAACCAATGTGTTTTATATAGTCAGAACACCTATACATCAGGCTCAGAAAGAAAATTCATGTTTTTAGTTGAGAAACTTGTGTCTATAAGAGATCATCTTACACAGATAGTCAGTTCAGTTTTTTCATAGTTATTTGGGCACTAAAATAGGCCCCACTAATCTTTTTATGAGTAGTTAGTATATTTTTCGTTCTTATGAGTAGTATTTGTACCAAGAGAATGAGAGTTCATTGTACCTAAGTTTCTGAAACTATGTGCCACTATAGGATGATATTACATTATAAAAAGTTAGGGATCATTTTAGACTTAGTGAATCCACTAGCAAGTTATTCAAACTCTATACCCTGGCATGACATAGGGAGGATCCAAGCATGGGGTTAGATGTTCAACTTCGGGATGCTTACTAGAGTAATATCAGTTATAGAAACTGCCCATAGTGTTCAACTTACTATCAATCTCATAGATTTATAAACCAAATCTTTTTTACCACTCTTACTTTATTTACATGAGTTAATCTTACTTGAGTTTTTCTTTATATTTGGTTTTTATAATTTATTTACATTGTCAAAAATTGCATAAATTGCTTCTTTATGTTTTATCTTAGCTTCAGGCTCAGTCAAGGTTTAGGTTTACTTCAACTTACTTGCACAACATTATACACATATTTCAATTTAATAATATATTATAAAATTTAATTCTTATATAAAAAATACATTCCACATAATGATATATAATCTATGTTTGTATTCTTTCATAAAACACATCCGTTTTCCATCTTTGCAATCACAGTTGACCAGATTTTATATCTAGCTATTCTAGTGGTAAATCCTCATGATATGGGGACTAGTCTTTCCAAGAGTTAATCTATTTTTTTTAGCTTATTTAAGTTTTAGCTTTTGTGTAAGCTAGCTAAAAAATTGTCCTAGCTGAAAGTGCAAAAGAGGGGGACTTAAATTGTAAAATTTTCTTCCCTTATTCAACTTTCACATAGACTCAGTTGATTGGTATTGTAGTCTGATGAATATCTAATATATGTAAAGTGTAGAAGATGAAATCAACACACAATACTATTATACTTTTTAGGAATCAATGAGAGCCTTTATCCAGTCCCCTTAGATTTCAAGAGGGTTCGACTATTTTGAACATTGCAACACAACTCAGTATTCACACAACCTAGTTTTACAATACTTACAAAATTTATTGATCCTAAACAAGAACTTAGTCTCATATATCTTCTAAGCCTACACAAGAACTCAAATCACAAATCTTCAAAGCCTACACAAGAACTTAGCTCTCACTATTTTCTTTTTATGTTATGCCCAACTCAAATTTTCCTCCTCTCATTTCTTATAATACAATTCTTATTTAAATAGAGCAGAAAAAAAAAAAAGAATTAGGGGACCTATAAATCATGTTTATCCTCCTGAAGACGAGTTTCTTATAGATGTGATAACTAGTCGTTGGAACAACCTAGGATATTTAATCTTTTAAAATAATTAAAATGGTGAACTATTTTCAAGAATAATTATAGAACTGCATTGGTTCCTTTTGATCATCCTTTGAGAACTTAGTAAATGAGAAGGCTTTTTAAGACTACAACAACTTCTTGGATAGTCTCTCATGTTAACGGTTAGTAGAACAATTAATCTCAGCAGTATTTCCCAAAGTCTATAAATAACTCTTGTATAGATCATCTTCATTTCTTTGAACCGATGAGCAGGTCTATGCCAAAAAGATTCTAGTATGATCAATCTTTGAGAAAGAGTTGTGCGAGGTCTTTTAGTTGCATCTTTATTTTTCTTGCAAATATTTTTTTTCATCCATTAAAATTAGAACACTACCAATCTCCCCATTTTTTATGAATGAAAATGCACAATAATAGTTAATTGCATTGTATATGAATAGATTATAAGAGTCATCTTTCATGTGGTATTTCCTGCAGTGATCTCCCAGCGGAATTGTATGTTAGATTTCTCCTCCCCCTATATATATTCTTTCCTACAAAACTATGTCAAATTTTTCTGCTCCCACCGTATAGACGCTTTATGCAAAAAGTATGGTTGAATTTGTCAGATCCCCCTGCATAATTGTAATATTACCCTTTGTATAATAGTTAAGGTATATTTTATAACAAAAGTTGAAAGTTGATAATTATTTATTTTCTCTCCCTTTGGAATCAATCTAAAAGTGTATGTATAAAACATAATGATAATGAACACAAACCTAAAAAAATCATTATTCAATCAAGCATTAAACATACCACGATAGACCTCCTTTACGAAAAATATTGATATAAACAAACACACAAAAGAAAAAAGAAAATTTTAGCCCAAAGTATTTCCTCGGATAAGTTACACGATAGTGGTTATTGTGGCTTCCTTCAGAGCATCAAACTTTTCTTCAACAAATTCCATCTCCTTTTTTCCATTATTGGTGATATTTCTTGCTATTTGGTAGCTTCTTTCATAATAGAGTCTTGTAGCAGTCAAATCTTCACAACAGGACAATGGGTTTTTTTATTATTTTGTTTAGACCCTCCATATGAAATACGAGTAGTCATAAGAATATCCTCAAAGGTTTCCATCTTATGATCAATGATATCCAAAATAAACAATATAAATTTTCAAAGAAGTAGAAGGTTAAGAGAGGATAAGAGTCATATTCTCATTTTTTAGTGCCATGATTTTTCAGAGATCATAACCAATGTTTACAAAAGCTTTTAATTTTATATAGAATTATATGATAATGAGAGAAGGAATATTAATAATATCAACTTTGTTTTATTTGAAAATCATATAATCACCATCAATATGGTAGGCACGAAGGATAAGCAGAAATTTCAGTCATGTGATTTATGATAAGAGAAGACAAATAAAATTGTTCTTTTGCAAAAAGAAATTAAGTCAAGAGGATATCATGAATATCTAATACATAAAGCGACTCATACCGCGAAAACAGAGTAGTAGTTACAATGTGAGTAATGATTTTAGTTTGAAAAGGTATGTTTGAGAGCTCAAGCTGAGATGACTTATCCAGAGATAGAAATTTCTTGACCTGTTTAAACGATCCGTATATCAAAGGGGAAATCATCCATTGAAGTCATAACTTGACAAAAATACTTAATATCAAACATACAGTCAACTATTACAGGGCTAATGAATATAGGTTATTCTAAGACAAAGATTTTAAATGCATTATTCATAGTAGGAAGCAGATTACAATAGAAAAGACGAACAAGAGGCTCATAGACTACAAAAGGGATAGAGAAGATATTTTCCCATTCATAAAATGTAAACATGTCCTTAATCTTGTACAAAGTAGATGAAAAAAAATCAAGATCCATAATTTCTCAATGAACAAGAGTTATGTCACTTAGAGAAGAGAAGATACCAATATCCTTCGGAACCCATAAATTAATATTTTATAGGAAACTTTTGGAAACATTAGAGAGGAGAAAGGAGATATTTTCTCTTTTTGAAGATTTTTAAGACTTCTCTTTAGGTGAGGTAAAGATTTTTTTGGAATGGATCTATTTTAGGGTAGGTGAGAATTAAAATAAAAAAGAAGATGATTATATAGAGGGAGTGAGCGAAATGAGGTAACTAAAGAGTATATAAAATACCTACGAAAGGTAAGAAATTTGCGGTAGAAACTTTAGAGATCATTGAAAATTGTAAAAATTATTCAGCATGTTACAACATATAAGTATAATTATATAACAAGTGTAAAAGAACTCAAAAGTCGTTTCTTAAAACTATAACACAATCAAGAGAATTATTTCTATCATTCTCGGATGAAGACATAAGTGCTTTTCGGGAAAAAAATAGTGGAAAACAAATCTCAAGATAATTCACATGTTACCCTTCCTATTTGGTAGAGATGTAACTTGATATGATTTCTTAAAAATCAACCAACATTCATAGTTCATCTATCCTTTCTTTGAGATTATGCTCTTTCCACTTGTAATTGTCAACTTTTTTCAATAGTTGACTTTTGCGAGACATATAATGACTCCATATTTGCATGAGTGACCACGAATATTTAAAAATTACTATTCAAGCTTGAACGTAGAGCTTTCACAACTTATTTTAGTGAATTAGTTAATCCTCAGAGTTTTCAGGGATGGGGCAAGTTTTAAGAGTATTCTTTTATGATTTTTGCATCAATGATTCAAGCATCCCACTAACATTTTATACTGAGCATGCATTGAATGCCTTAAAAATAGCTTGAGAGTGGAGTGATAAAAAGTGCAAAAAGTTGCATATTTGATTAAAGATAAAAAGGATGGATTTCTCACCAGAATTAATACATAACTTGATCATTGGGTGTAATTCAACTCCAAGCACAAAAAATCAACCACGATTAACTGAAAATTAAGGGAAGATGGGGCAGCAACCATTTAATCCATTAAAGGGAAACCAACCTTCACTTCCATAGAGAAAAACAAAGAAGAAAGACTTACCAACAAGGGGGAAAACGAGGGGGAACTTGGGGATAGTTTTCCTTCAATAATATGGGTCTCCCCACCCAAAAGGAACGAGGGGAAAAGGTTGAACAAAATGGGAAAATGATCTGAGTTTTTGAGGGAGGGGTTTATATATTGCCAGGCAATGATGCACTGCGATCGTATAAAGGAAGGATAGTGATCGCATGGAGTGAATATGCTACGCAATACGATACCGTGAATGGGTGGTCACAATCGTGAAGAATGAAGAAGAAGGGTTCATTGTGATCGCATGGATCATAGGTCGCGATCGCGATGAGCAAGGGAGATAAAAGTTATGTGATCGTGTGAAGACCATGTAGAGATCGCGATGAGCAAGGAAGTCAACACTTCGCGATCACGTAGAGACTTTCCGTATCGCAATTAGAAATTTATCCTGCACCAGAAACAATTTTGATAGAATAAATATTCTAAGAAGAAAAGTGTTGAGATACCACTCGAAAAGTGATTAGGTCCAAACTACACAAATGAACTATGCACGTAACCCAAAATGACATTTCGGACTTAATGGCTCAATCAAAATCAGGATATGAGGTCGTTTCGGGAGAATGTTGACCAAGGAAACCCCTAAGGCAAAAACTTAGAAATTCCAACCCATACCTCAAAAAAATCAATTCCAAACATGGGAAGTGAACCAATGACTTAACTATACGAAAAAAGTTATCATCATGGAG
>JBDJHY010202409.1:0-11587 GCA_039654485.1 Withania somnifera | reverse complement strand
TAGCCAAAACTTTTCAAGTTAAACAAACTTCATATTAATTCTCAAAATCATGTAAAAAGTAAAGTGATTATGATATCTTAAATCTTAATTCAAGTTTTAAGGGTAAACCTTGAAAACAATGCTCAATTCATACTTCAAAGCTTCTTTTTGTCTTTTACTTTACTTTCAAAACATGAGAACTCATGAGGAATTTTATAAATAAATAAAAACCATGAAACTCTCATAATTATAACTTAAAAAACATCAAGTAAACCACCACTTCAAGGAATCATAGTTTATAGAATTAAACAAGAACCCAAGCATGTTTCTATATCTTAAAAACCTTATTTAGAAAAACGTTTTTGGGTACCAAGGATGAAAAGAGTCCTTATTGAAAAATCAAATAGCTGATTACAAGAATTTTTATGAAAAAAAATTAGCAAACAAGTTGCTAAAAAAGAAATATTTATCAAAACCTTAGTTTTGCCTCTTTGGAGAAGTTTGAAGAAAAACCCTTGCTTTATCAATTAGCTAAAAGACGAACGGAATTAGGGCTTAGGGTACTTATAATTTAATATTTAGAAGCCTAAACATTATGGGTTTTGTACAAATATTAAAGAAATTAACCAAAATAACCCTCATTGAACATATGTGAAAGCTCCCCGGAAGCACTTCATGACACATTAACTGAACTTCACGGATCATGTAGTGAACTTCCCTGAGTCGTGAAGTGAACTTTGTTAACTTAAATGGTGCTTTGAAACCATGATTTCAATACCACGAGTCATGGTCTTCAACACTACAGCTCGAGGAAGGCTTCGTACAAAAGGAACAGAGAATATGGTTTTACACTTTCCATAACACAATTTTTAAGTACGAGTTGGATAGAGGACACTACGGGTCTGGTTTGGGTTTTGTGGAACCTACACAGCAAATAGGGAAGCTCTGGTCATAAATCACTTCTTAGATCATGAGTTGTAGTCTTGAAAAGTACGACCGACACTACTTCAAACCGTGAGTTGTGGTCAACGTTTGGGAACATTTCATTGCAGTGCAGTCCTTAGTAAAATACCCATAATTTTTTCCCCCAAACTTGAAATGACATAAGTTTTTTGAATTTGAAAATGGAATTAAATACCTTTTTGTGAATATGTCTTGGGTTACCTAAATAAATAGTAGATATGTCTCTTCACCTATGCACGAAATAACATCAAAACTAGGCATATGAGAAGAGCCTAGAACTCAACTTTATTTTATGAGTTTCTTAAAACCTTAAATTACCTCAAACAATCATCCCACACTTTATTAAGGATTCCATTACCTAAAATTAAGTGAAAAGTCTTAACACTCATATGTAAGCATGAACATAGAAAGGTTCAAATTCTAACTCAAGTTTTTGGGTGTTACTTGTGAAGTGGAAATTTCACACTGGAATGCTGCGTCTGAACACCGATATCAAGACCACCAGTCGTGGTTTTCAATATCACAATCCTTAAGGTGGTTTTGTACTAAAAGGAGAGAGGTTTTGATTTTTACACCTTCAATAGTATGATTTTCGTTCAAGACTCATGAAATTGAACACTAAGCATCGTGGTTTGAGTTTCCTGGAAACTTCACAACACTTAGAAATGCTATGGTCATGCAGCATGAGTTAATATAATGACTTGTGAACTTCCAAACCACGATTCGTGATTCTCCATTTTTTGCACCTGGGAATATTTTTTCACTGCAATACATACTTTAGTAAAATTCCGATAATGTTTTACCCCGAAATCAAAATGAAACATAGTTTGTTGCCTTGAAAACTAGACTTAAAGAATTTTTTGTGGATAGGTCATAGGTCCCCTAAATTTTTATATATTAGGAGATATAGTCGTCCAAGGATGACCCATGCATGAAAAAGCATGAAAACTAAGTTGGTCGAAAAGACCTTGAACACAACTTTGTGTTAAGAGCTTCTTATAACCTTCAATCACCTTTAACACTCATTGCACACTTAATTTAGAATTTTTATCATCGACAATCAAGTGGAAACTCTTAGGACTCAGGTGTAAGAATGAACATAGAACAATTTAAATTCTCTCACAAATTTTAGGGTTATACATTATCTCCCTCTTGGGATCATTCATCTTCAAATGAAATATTTGTCTTAGATACACAGACTTCGAAGAAGGAAAACAACTTAACACATCAACTTCTATTATACCTCGACTCAACTATAAAATATGCAACTATAGAATGCTGACCTTAACATCAAAATTTCATCAATTAGCACATAAAAGCACAAATAGGGACTCATGTAGTACTATCCACTCAACATTAATACTCTGCTCAACTCATGCATGAATACACTCAAGGGACTCATGAATTGATACATGATCGTGAACAATAATGGATACAAGTTAAATAGAGAGGTTATTAACACAAGAAGGAATTTAACTAAAAAGAAACAAATGTAGATATTTTCTCATCATATCTGCCTATGCCTCCCAAGTAGCTCCCTTAACTTCTTTGTTCCTCTGGAGAACCTTAACTTATGTTATCTCTTTGTTCCTCAATCAGTGAGCTATCAAGAATCTAAACGAGGACCTCCTTATAGGTTAAACTATCATGAATGCTAATATCATTTACTGACATTGTAAAAGATTGATCACTCATCCATTTCATAAATAAGAAGACATTAAACACAGGGTGAACCGCTGCTTACTTTGATGAAACATCTAACATATAGGAAAACTTGCCTACCCTCCTAAAAATCTAATGAGGTCTAAAGTACCATGGACTCAAATTGCCTTTCCTTTCAAATATCAAGACTCTCTTCATAGGATACACCTTCATAAATACCCAATCATCAATATCAAACTCTATCTCTCTCTTTCTCATATATGCAAATGACTTCTGTCTACTCTATGTTGTTCTCAATATCTCTCGGATAGTCTGACCCTTCCTCATAGAATCAAGAACCAACTCTAGACCTATAATAGATACTTCACCAACCTAAAACTATCCAATCGTATACCTACACTTCTCCCATACAATACCTCAAATGGAGTCATTTGACTACTCAATGATAGTTGTTTGTCACGATCCAAAATCTGGGTCATGAGGGTATCTACAACACTCTAGTAGAAAAGCCTAACCCTACAGCCCGGAGCTACACTCAATGGGATATATACACTTGATTCATCCAACATAAAAGAAAAGTATAAGCTGATATATGTAAGAGTGAGCAGAAAAAATACATATACAACCCAAATCCCAAAACCTGGTGTCAATGGCACATGGATCAACTGCACAGAGTATTAAAAATATGAAATATATACAAAGAAACCCCTACAAAAGTTAAACTACACGGGTCACACTATTGATAAAAATAAAGAAGGCCTCGAATCAAAGAAACCACTATCATCTCGGATGACAACTCTCACTATAATCTTTGTAACAAACTATATCTACTCCGCATGATCTTGGCGTCTCTGATAACCCTACAGGTATCTGCACCACAAAAATGGTACAGAAAAGTAACACGAGTACCAAACAAGGTACCAAGTAGCATCATAGGCAGACCGGGCTAAAATAAAGTACAAGTAAGAAATGGCGAGAAACTACAATAGGCCAAATATAGTAAAAAAGCAGTAGAACTAACAAGTAATCCAGAAAGATAAAGGTACCAGAGTGTAATTCCATTAATAGAGTGTAAATATAAGTCGAAAGGAAACCAAAACATGGTAGACACTTACATGAGTTAATCACTATCCGAAAACCCAAAGTCGAAGTAATGGAAATGTACTTGTGCTCTAGTCAAGCCAAAACCCAATATATATATATATATATATATATGAATAAAGAATCAAATGGTAAAATATAGTTAAGTATAGAATTAAAAGTAACCACACAAAAACCTACCTGGTGCCTCATCCCGCCAGTAGGTATAAACAACATAACAAAACCCACTATGACTCCCTCTTTAAGCCCGATGAGGAAAAAATATGAAGGCAAGAGGTTGAAGAAAAGTAAATATAAATAAGTTCACGTCATACCATAGGCCTCCCTTTCAGTAAGTTCCAAATCTCGGGGACATATGCCCCTACCAGTAAAAATCTCAGAGGCTACGCCCCGGAGGAGCCCACCTTAATCAAGTGCAAGTTTAAGCCTTATCAATGAAATAACTCTGAGGTTTGCAAATGCGATACTTAGGGTTTGTGCCCCGGAGGACTATGCCTCAAACTCAAGTGTAGGGTAAGTACCCCACCAGTGCCTGTCTTGGAGGTCGGTGCCTCATCTGTGCCATACTCAGGGTCTGTAACTCGAAGGACTATGCCTCAAACTTGAATACACGATCTAAGTCCTATCATCACTATTCGTACCTCCCAAGTCAAATAATATAACAACTCCTGATCGTGGCACAATAGCAATAATTCTTATCAATAATGAAAATGGAAACAATCAGAGTCTAAGATTGGCCAAAGGTGACAAGCGAAGAGCTCAACTCTCAACGCTCACTGTGCAATAACTTAAATAGTCCCCAAGGTCTGTGGCCCTACACAGTGAGGCTAGGATCATGGTATATGACCCCTAACCCTCTATGCCTTTTCACTAGCCCCTAAAATTTGATAAAATAATGAAAAGCCAACTAGAATGGTGAGATCAACCTAAAACCCAACCCACACTACTGGCCACATCAACAAGAACAAAATAAAAGCCTAATCTATAATGAAATTAAATAAGTCTAGCCTACCTAGGTAACAGTGAGAAATCCTCAAAGTACGTGCATAATAGGCCCAAAGCTTCAAACACAGACAAAAGTAGTCAAAACTATCAAATTATGATTCCAGTAATTAAAACACGAAGAATAAGACCCATAGTATGAATCACAAATCGGGTTGTAAAATATCCCCCAAAATAGGATCGCAGGTCTTGCAGCCTAAAAAATTAAACCTAGAATAACAACACGATGGCCTTAGCTTAAGTAACTCATGGTTCGGTTTTGAGCTCATTTGGACCACTAAAAGGTCCTTAATTTGCCAATAAATATTGGTAATTCTAAGGAAAAACATGCATAAGGTGATCAAAGTGAGAAACAGGAAAATAAGTACCCTGAGAGTAGGTAATTAGGCTCTAAAACAACTCACCAAGCTCAAAACACAACAACCTAGCCAAAAACGTAATTAAGAACATTAAAATAGCCAACATGACAAACCTGCCATGGGAGTCTAAACCAAGAAAAATGGGGCAGAAAACTTACCACACGGCGAGGAAATGAGGAAGGATGGTTCCCAAATTAATGGGTCAATAATAATTAACAAGGGCACCGTATTGGTCTTGGCAAGGGGTTGGAACTGATGAGAGGGAAGGAAACAACTAAGTGAGGAAATGAGGAAATGAAGGCTAGAAGGGGCTTTAAATCTGCTCAGATGTCAATTTATCGGTCAATAATTCTAATAAATCGTCCTTCACTGGGAACCTGGAAACACTATCAAGACTAGGGATACCGATATATCATCCAAAAATGTTGCTTTATCGGCATTCCCTATGGTACCGATTTATCGGTCCAAATGATTGATAAATTGGCATTCCCTAGAATGACCCCTATATGGAAGGTACCAATTTATTGGTCCAAATGACCGATAAATTGGTTATCAATGCACCAACAAAACAATATTTTTCAAATAATCCAATAGGGGGTTGTAAATGAAAAAGGGTCCAATATTGACAAACCAATAGTGTATTTTGAGTGAAAAACACATTCCAGACTCAACAAAATCAACAAAATGACCATTGGAGGCTTTTTAAATAAAAATGACCCCCAAACCAAACAAAACAAAAAGGTCATTTTCCAACTTTCACAAGTAATCCCAAAACGAGCCCAAACTCACCAGGAAGAAAACTAATCACTCAACTAACCCAAAAACACCACTTCGGAGCTGATGGAATTATTGGAATTCTGATCCGACATTTCGATCACCAAAAGACCAGCCAAGCTAAAAAATAATCTTTAGCTAAGTTAAATTTCCACAAATTATGTCAAACTAAAAAAAAAGGCCCCGCGATACAAACTTATAGACTACCTATGCCAAAGTTGGCATTATGAAGCTAAAGGAACCGTAGGAATTAAATTCCAAGTGCATTTACTAGGATCTTACTCTCATGTTCCACTGTTTCAAAACTAAAATTCAAAATAGGGAAATTGATATATTGTGCAAATGAACTACACTTCACCAAACTACCGATCCCAGCAAGTCGTAAATGAATCGAGGAAACTACTAGACGACTCCAAACAAAGAAAAAGGAGAAAATCAAGTAAATGACCAAACAATTCATTACATTGTTATTATGGTATGCAAACTAAATCAAAGGATGGTACTCAAACCACTTACCCTTGACATGAAGTACCCACGCCTTCAGTATATCCTCCAAAGTCTGAATACTTCTCTCTTCTTAATCGTATGTTTAAGGATGAAAAGTTATACTCAAATGAACTTGGGTACCAAGACATCTCTGAAAAGATCTCCAAAACTGAGATGTAAACTGCGGACCTCTATCTGAAATGATGGACAAAGGAACACTATGCATATAAATAATTTTCTGTAAATAAACTCTAGCATACTGATCTACTGGATAGCTAGTGTGAATCGGTAAGAAGTAAACAAACTTAGTCATTTGGTATATAATAAACCATACTGAATCATATCTCTAGGATATGACAAACCAGTGATAAAGTTAATAGTAATCCCACTTCCATGTCGAAATTTCAAATTGCAGCATCTCACCAGCTGGTCTCTAGTATTCTACCTTCACTTGTTGACAATTAGGACTCTTAACCACAAACTTGGCTACGTTTCTGTTCATACCTTCTCATAAATAGACCTCTCTTTGATATCTATATAGCTTTGTAGATCTAGGATAAATAGAATACGAGGAACTATGAATCTCTGACATAATCCTCTCTCAAAACATCAACTGCTGGAACACAAGGAAACCTTGATAATGAAAAACTCAGTCTCCCTCTTTAGAGAAAACCTACACCTTATGATTATGGGTTGCATCTTTCATCTATATGAGAATTGGATCACTATCTTGCTTTTCCTTTACCTCCAAAACAAGAGATGACTCAAAAGCATTTTGAACAAGCATACCACCATCCTCTACATAGGTTAATATAACCCCAAGGTGTGCAAGACACCTCTGTGGATAACTTTTTCTAATCCTCATTAATTTATGAAAAACTCCGCAAATACAACTTAGTAAGGGCATCATTCACTATATTGTCCTTTTCCAGATGATTCATTACACTCATGTCATAATCTTTCAATAACTCAAGCCACCTTCTCTGATAAAGATTCAGATCCTTCTAATCATTCACATGTTTCCAACTCTTAAGAAAGGTAAATATATCTACATGCACTCTATATAAGTAGTGCCTCCACAACTTCAAAGAAAAAACCACAGCTGCCAACTCAAGTTCATGAGTAGGACAATTCTTAGCATGAGTCTTAAGCTTTCTAAAAGCATAAGTTATAACCATAAAATATTGAATCAAAAAACAAACCAGACAATCGAAGCATCACAGTACACCACAAAGACCTTGCAACCCTCAATCAAATTCAACACCTGAGCAAATGTCAATCTTTCCTGAAAACTCCTGAAAACTTTTCTCCCAAGCATCAGACTATTTAAACTTTACTTTGTTTTGCGTCAAATGGGTCAAAGGAGTGGATATCGAAGAGAAGCCTTGGAAAAATCTTTAATTATACCTAGTAGACCCTGAAAACTATGGTTATCATATGGAGAGGTAATTCTCGTCCAATTTAGAATTAATCTTTAGGGAATCTACCCGAATACCATTACTAGAAATGATATGACCAAGGAAGCACAATGATTGAAGCTTAAACTCACACTTATAAAACTTATCATAAAGTTGACACTCCTTAAAGGTTTAAATAATGACTCAAAGGTTTTATGCATGCTTGTCCTCACCTATGGAATAAAAAATAATATTATCAATGAAGACAATCACAAATAGGTCTAAGTATGGCTTTAAAACCCTATTCATGAGGTATTGCATGAGCATTAGTCAAACCAAAAGACAGGACTAGGAACTAAAAATTTCTACAATAAGGGAAAGATGTCCTCAGAATATCTGTCGCTGTGATATTAAGATGATGATAACCAAAATAAAAGCCAATCTTTGAACAGTTTCTAGAACATTATAGTCGATCAAACAAGTCATCATTCCTCACGATAAGATACTTATTCTTGATTGGTAATTTGTTTAGTTGATGATAACAAACTCAACTATAGAGAGATTCATCTTTATTATGCATGAACAAGACAAAAACAAACCAAGGAGACACACTTGGATGGATAAACCACTTATTTAGAAGATTTACTAATTGGTCTTTCAACTCTATATGATCAATTGGTGTCATCCTATGTGGTGGAATAGAAATAGGTTGAGTGCCTGGAACAAGATCTATACCAAAGCCTATTTCTCCATACATAGGAATTCCAAGTAAATCCTGTAGAAACATATAAAGAAACCTTCGAACTACAGGGAAAACTTGGATATCAAGAGTGTAGAATCAGAGTCCTGAACTCGAACTAAATAATAAAGATACTCCTTAGAGATAATTGTTCTAATCTTCAGATATGAAATTAACCTACCATTAAGAACAACTCTACTACCCTCCCACTCAAGGACAAGTGTATTGGGAAGATGGAAACAAATAACTCTAGTCGTACATCTAACAAAAGCATGACATGAATAGTATCATACCATGCCTAGAATAATATCAAATTCTGCTATATCTAACTTATCCAAATAAGCAAGAACAACCATCTCCAAAACATAAATAGGACAAATACTAAACTCTCTCATATAAAACAGGATCAACAATATGTATAGAGCAAAGAATGACTTAAATAAAACCTCAAGATCTAAACTAAACTGTCTAGAACCATACTAGGATATAAAACAAAGAGTAGATCCAGGGTTTAAAATGCATACACATCTATATCACAAACTTTTAACATAGTTGTCACCATATCAGTGCGTTGATGTGATCCTATTTAAAGCCTAAGTATACAAATGGTTTTGTAGCTGGACTCAACCGGTAGAAGTAGATGTACCCTTTTGAGGTTGACGTATTATTGGTGCTACGTCTAGGGTAGTAATATGTGCTCTGGCACACTATAATGAATAGTGGAACCATCTCTCTGTTATGTCCTGTAAATCCATAAGACTGGCAACTCCTTAAAAAGCAATCACAAAGATTGTGACCAACCTGTCCATACCTAAATCATCTATTAAACCTAGCTCTATACTGACCTGAATGAGTCTTACAACACTTAGGGTAGATAGTATTACCATTTTTTGAACCTGACTGACCTAGCCTACTCTGCTGACCTTTCAAAGGTTAAAAGATCTAAGAAAAGGTATTGATCCCTTACAATTTTATTTATCTATCTTAACCCACTATATTTAGGTTGTTTGGACTTAGAATGACCAGTTTTATCCCTCTTACTCTGGTTTACTCTCTCAGAGATTCTCATTATCTTTCTCAATCTTCTAAAATATGAACTATCAACCTACTGATATCCATCTTACCACTAAGCATTGATGCTCTCCCATCTTGGATCAAATAAGGAGAAAGGATGGACATAAATATATCAATCCTAGTATGTATATTAGCAATCATATTAGTTTCTTACCTCTACTACATCGTGAATATCATTTCATACTTAATGACAAACATGGAGCCTTGCTTTAACCTTAGAAACTCTCTGACCCTTTCTTGCATCTTCTCTCAAGGAAGGGATCGAACCATAAATGTAGTCTCAAACTCATCCCAATAAGAAGTAACTGCTCCAAATCCCCTATTTTCCTCTATAAATCACACTAAGACCTAAAAACATCCTTCAAATGATAAGCTTCCAAGTCAACCCTATCAATATCTAAAACCCTCATCAAGCCGTAAATCTGACCAGTCTCCTTAATAAAGTATTGTGAATTATAAACAACCCTTGAACCATGGAATTCTAGTATATTTGACGCCTCACAACCCCAACATCAATAGCAATTGGCTGAACCACCACCTTAACTAGTTGTTGAGTCAATTCCAGTACTTTATGATCCATAGTGTGTATCATGTTGAGTAACTCTATGATGGAAATTTCTGTTAGCTTCTGTGGCTGAGGCTTTGGAGCTGGTAGAACCCGATTCTTCTGGTTTCTATTCCTAACTTAATAATTTGATCTTTATGGAGGCATGATCAATGTGAAATATGTAAAGCATGATTCATAAGTTAGAATGGATCGAAGTTAAACTCTAAAGCACAAAGTAGAACATTAATAAGGAGAAATATTTTCTAAATGTTCATTATCCTCTAAATCGTAGATGTACTGTAGTGACACACACAATAGAGATTTTACCCAATGCTTCATTTTAAACATATCCAAGGAATAGATTAAACTAATGCTTTGATACCAAGCTTGTCACGTGCTGGATTTCACCCTCTAGGTGTGATATGAATCCTTATCCATTAAGCCTCCCTAGCACCATTGTAAAAAATGCTCTACTGACAATACTCAGCTAAATAAATAACAATAATATCATAAGTGTAATGGTCACCTAAAAAAATCAATAAATGGTATCAAAATGAATAGATAAACTCAAGTCTCAAAACCATACATCTCATCCCAGAAGTCTCTACACACTTAATAATGGACTGCTAGTACAAGAGTTTACTAGATAGTCTCTAATGAATGAGATAATAAATAAATAAAGGCAAATTCCAAGCTCTAGATAAATAAATAAAAGAAACTCCATAGTTGGTACCTTGAATCAAGTGAGGACCCACCATTCATCTAGTCTTCTAAGAATGTAAGTAGTGTCAACCTCGATCATCCTGATGGTTGGCAATATTTGCATGGACTTAAACACATGCATCAAGAGTAGAATCAACACAAAAAACATGTGTTGAGTAAGTGAGCATGTATAAAGCCGACTATACATTATAATGATAAGTATTATGCAATGAATAAATATTAAATCCAAACTTCATCTCTACCACACATAAGAAATTAAGCAGTTTAAAATATTTAAAAAGCTCATATACCAAGTAAAATCAGTCAATATATCTTAATTCATCAGTTTTTCACAATGGATAAAGACTTAGTTAAAAACATGCTTTCTCTCTCTTTTCTCAAGCATTCAATTTTAGTTTCATTGTGGAGTATCCATAATTAACATACCTGAAGGAATAAAGTGATGAAGTCCATATATCACCCTGTATGTAGGGCTCTTATACCTTGACACAAAATGAGACTCTCTCTCTATAGGATCTAACTATATTATAAGGCACAATTGAATGGTCCCAAAGTAATACCCAATGTTGATTACGCAGGTTTATAGGTGTAAGGGCCTCTGCCCACCCTCGGTACTAATGATCCTCCAATAAAATATTATCACTTTTTAATAACCCTCATGGCCATTTATGATAAATACTATATATTTTGTATTTTAGAGCATTTCAGTAGTTGCCCCAAGTATTTATGACTTGCTAGGATCAACAATTTGAATACCTGGCGACTCGATTGATAGATATTT
>JBDJHY010202398.1:0-11587 GCA_039654485.1 Withania somnifera | reverse complement strand
TTTTCCCTCCAAATCATTTAGTGACCAAAAAAAATTTTAGTCACTAAATTAATACATTTAGTGACTACTTAGTGACGGCTTTTTTTTTGTCACTAAATTTAGCATGTTGACCAAAAAATAGTGACCACCGTTTTGTTTGGTCACCAAAGGCACTCATTAGTGACCAATTTTAATTTGGTCACTGAATTTTTGGTCACTAAAGGCCATTTTTCTTGTAGTGAGAAGAGGCTAACATGATGAGTACATTCTGCAGTAGTTTCCTTCTATTTCCACTTCAGTCTGAGGTAATAGCCTGTTTGTTCAACATTTTCACTTGTCCATGCATGTAACAAGTAGCTTGTAGCATTGCATGAGTCCCATTGAATGTAATCGTGTTTTATTTGATTAGTTCATGGTAGTTGAAGTCAGAAAGAATAGTATGCATGTAAGTCAACTTAGTTAGTAGTTTAATCATGTTACGTAGGTTATTGTGACACCTTGGGAAAGTTTCCTGGTCATTCTATCATCTTTAATGTCTTCTCCCCTTTTTTATAGCTTAATTCTTTATTCAAGGATGAATGACATCAAGGGGGATATATTGTTATACCTTGGAATTCATTAAAGAAGTTGCTTGAGCTAAACAATTGCAATTGGTAAGTTCTCCCTAAAATTTGCACTGTTTGTATATTAATGGACTGTGAGACCCTCTTTGGAATAATTCCCTTTTTCCAGTAGCTTAAGTTGATGTTCCCAGTTTCTGTGAGAGCTTTGATCGACCGTAGAATAGTTTCACGATCTGTCATTTTTTCTGTCATTTGTTATGTCATTCTTAATCCAGTGTTTTAAAATTTGGCTAAGTGTTGGGGAGGTTACGAACCATTACATGGTCTATTATATGTGTTAACATATCATCCATGATAAAACCCCTCCACAGTATCCAATATCTTAATCAGACATGGACAAGGGTTGATGGACTAGTTGACGGATTACCAACCCTTCCGTCAAACTTGCCTGATCATATTATTAATCCATTTTTACTACTCTCATTATGGACTTCTCCCAAATTTTAATGACCAATACCATTCTAAATTAGGCTTATTAGAGGTGGGGATAGGGGGGGTATATAAACCCTAATCTCTTTATTTCCTCTTTAAAAATATATTCTTAGAAAAATATTTTACTAAGTTTTTCTCTAGAGAGAAAAGGTTTAGGGTTTCAGTAAAGGGTCTAGTGTGGAAATCTCCCATTGAATTCCATCCATATAAAGCAATCCAAATCAGTTATATTGGATAAAGAATAAGGGTTTCTTTCACCCTTGTGCAAAAAAACCCTTTGCTAAAAGATTAAAAGTTGTAGAAGTATGTGTAGGGCTATCTTAATCATGTTATATTTTGAGATTTATCACTACCGCATGATCCTTGATAATTCTATCTAAATTTGAAGAAGTTGCATGCTATTTAATGAAGTTTCATAGTCCTCTTAAGTGGTAGTAGAATGATCATGAACGTTGTAGTAGAAGTTGAAGAAAAGTAATAATAAATGAATATATCATGTTTATAAGGTTTATTCTTAATCTGGTTGAAGTGTCCTGGATTATTTGAATTTTCCCATAGTTTTTAAGCCCAAGTCCGAAAAATGTCAACTTGAGTGTTTTTGGCTCATTAAGCTTAATTGAGAGTATTGACGTTTCAAATGATGATTTGTTGCTTGAGTTACAAGTTGAGGGTAAGAATTTTTATGAAGTGTCAAATTGATATCTTTCCATAAGAAGTTTCCTGATGTGGTTTATTTAAGAAGTTTTGGCTAGTTGATTCAATCCGAGGGTATTCCACTAGTCTAGAATGATGATATGAGTTATGTAGTTTTATTAGTGGTTACATTCTAGTGTGTTCCACTAGTGAAGAGAGTTGAATATTTGAAGTGCCAATATTTTTGGGGAGGAGTATTAGCACCAAGAGAGTTGGTCGAGGCACTTTATACCCAAAAACTGTATTTCCATGCGTATGGTAATATTATGGCTCGATATGTACCTTTGGATGAGACTTAGTGGATCCACTAGGAGAAAGAGTGTCCATACCCTGGAAAGGTATGGGGGGACCTCCACATGGGGTAATATGTTGGAATATGTTTCCGAGGCACTGAGTATCTCAATTATAGAAACTCCCAAAAATGTAGCTTGAAGTGTCAGTTTGAAGTACAGGATTAGAAGAAGGTTTTTTACTAAATTTTATATTTTATTTGCTTAAAACTGCTGAGTCTGCATGATTTGATTTAGTTTATTTATACTCTTGAAAGTTGAAAATTTTAAACTGATATTATTCAAATTGCATATTACTATTTATCTGAGCTAAGTTTTGGAAGTTGAACTTGATATTACTTGCTCATGCATTGCATAGCTGTGATGTCACATTAATATTTTAGCCTACTATTATTTCCTCTCACATACTCTATGCCTTCCATGTACTAACCGCATACTCTGTGCTGTATAGCGTAACATGTTTTATGCCATGCATATTAGTGTTCTATTTTCAATGAATTACAATAATATTTGCAGGAATTGATAAAGATGAAGAAGCATGAATAAGTCATCTGGAGGAAATCTTCACTAACAATGAATTGCACAAGAACTGATCAAGAAGTGAAGATAGTAAACTTAAATATACTTGGCAATTACTTGTTCACTGTATGAGGAGACAGAAAAGATTATGCATTGCGAAGTGTTACTATCATACACTGAGTAATATTGGTAACTATCAGAAAAATTTCAAATGGCTATTTTCCCTACTTCCCGTTAATAGAAGAATTATTTCAAAAGTTGATTGGGAGTCTCAAAGAAATATCTCATTAAATAAGCCCTTAACAGATGTGCAAAAGAAAATTCTAAATCTTCTTGTAGAAAAGAAATATCATCTATGTTGAACCTATTTTATTCTTGGAATAGGATCAAATACCCTGGATTACTCCAGTTTTTCAAACAACTATTTTATTCATCAATAAGAAGATTTTCCACTGAAATCATTCCATATGCTTCTAGTCTTGATCCAAAACATTGTATTTTTGCTACATCTGAGAAAACATTACTAAGTGTATTTCTGTGAAAAGAAAAAGAGAGGAGAGAAAAATAATATGGTGAAGCTTTAGCATAAAAAAATATGTGTAATAGAAGACAGTGTGTGTACTGAGTTTGTAAACGCAGTAAGTATGTAAATCTTGAATTATCAAAGTTTTTGTGGAACTCCCCTACAATTTACCTTAAACTATTCTTTGTTATCTCTACTGATATAGTTGAGTGAGTTTGTGTTACAGCCTAATGTACTTTCAATTATATCAGAGCTTGGTTCCTCAAGAGAACCTTAACTGATGCTACCTCTTTATTCCTTAATTTATTCACCTACCTATCCCAAATACGGACAAGGACCTCCTCATAGGTAGAACTATCATGAAACCAATATCCTCAGCTGGTACTATCAAATATGGATCACTCAGGCACTTACTCAATAAGAAACATGGGAAATTGGGTGAACTGCTGCTAACTTTACTTGGAGATCAAGATTATAAGAAATATTCCTACCTTTCTCTAAATCTACTAAGGTCCAATATACCTCAGATTCAACTTAATATTTCTGCCAAATCTCATGACTCCTTTCATAGAGGACACCTTTAGAAACACCCAACCTCAAATTCTTAACTCTCCCCTTCTCACATCTGTATAGGACTTATGCATACTGTAGGATATCCTAAGCCTCTCTCGAATAGTCTAAACTTTCTACGTAGCATAAAGAACAAACTTTGTTACTACAAAAACTGCCTCACCAACCTTGAAACTATATGAATAAGAATTCTTCGAAGGTCAATCACGAGAGTTTTGACTTGAATAGACACACCCAAAACAAATATTCTACACATGTTTATACTGACCCAATGGTTCTTTCCACACTTCCTACATATAAAAACAAAGCCCTGCTGAATGGACTGAGCTGACTTGTTAGTTCTTCAGAGGTATTGCTGGTGAAGGGGATGATCACCAAGAACCCTGTTGTTGTTGTCTAAACCCCTTAGACTTAGTTTGACTCACTCCAAAATGACTAGTCTTAGCCCTCTTACTCTGTTGACTCTCTCTATACATAGCCTTATACTTAGCAATCTACTTAAGATACACCATCAATCTATAATGTCCATATCATTACTCAACATAGTTACTCTCCCGGTCTGGATCAAGTAAGGAGAAAGACCATGTACAAACATATCCATCCTGGTATGCATATCAATAATCATCTCCAGAGCATACCTTGATAACTTAGTGAACTTCATACTGTACTCTTCACAAAAATAGAGCCCTTATCCAAACTTAAAAACTCACCTACCCTCTCTTGCCTCTTCTTTCTAGGAAAGAATCAGCCCAGAAATATATTCTCAACCTCCTCCCAAGATGGTGGAACAGATCTAACACCCTTGTTCTTCCTCCATATATAACATTAAGACTAGAAACATTCTTCAGCTGATTTCCAAGTCAACCCTATCAATATCAAGAACTCTCATCATATAACCAATCCGACGAACCTCCTTAATAAAGTTCTCCGAATCATCCACATTCGTCGAACTATGATACTCCAGAGGCTTTAAATTCAAGAACTCCCTCACCCTCACAACTCCAACATTAATAGTATTTGGTTGAACCATGGGAACTTAAGCTGGCTACTGAGCCTATTCCATCACTGTCTGAGACATAATATGCATCATGTTATATAACTCTATGGTGGTGATGTCTGCTGGTGGCTGCTGTGGCTCTGGAGTTGGTGGAGGCTAGTTCTTCTGGTTCCTATTCTTGGCCTGGCAAGCTTATTTTCACGGAAGTATGATCTAAAATGCATAAAGCACGATTCATTAAGAGGAAATATCTCAAAGTTAAACTCGAAAACATGAAATAGAAATCAATAAAAGGAATATTTTCCTAAACGTTCTGCCTCCTCTTTATCATAAATGTGTTGAAGTGACACCCACAACAAAGATGCTACCTAACTCAGTCTTTCAGACATAACCTAGGACTCTATGAAACTAGTACTCTAATACCAAGCATGTCGCACCCCAAGCTAACCCCATAGGTTGGACCGATATCCTTGGCTATAAGTTTCCCTAACAGCCTCGAAAAAACCACTTGGATCATGTATAACTCTACTCACATCACTCAACAAATGAAATATAGATAAATAATAGAAGTGTGGTTGGATTATCGACATAATCAATAAATAATCTCAACGAAAGAATAGATAAAATCAAGTCTCAAACCATACATCTTAGTATGAAAGCCTCTAGTAGCTAACAAATGGACTGCCAGCATAAGAGCATACTAGCTAGTCTATAACAAATGAAATAATAAATAATAAAGCTAAAGTATAAGCTCTAGATCAATAAATAAAATGACTTCATAGGTTTACCTCATATCAAGTGAGGATTCATCGATTTTCTAATCTTTTAAGACTGAAAATATGTCAATATTAAATGTTGGATGGTTGGCAAAATATGCATGAGGTTGATACATGAAACAAGAATAGAATCAGCCCAAAAAATATGTACCGAGTACGTGAGAAGGTACAAAACAGGTTATATAGTACAATGATAAATACAATGCAATGCATGAATACTAAATCTCAACTTCATCTCTAACTGAAATAATAAATTTAGCAGTTTATAATGAAAACAACTAAAAATCTTATATCTCAAGTGAACTCAGCTAAAATAGCGTAACTCCTTAGTTTTTAACAAAAGAAAAAGACTTAGCTTAAAACAAGCTCTTAGTTTCTTACTTTAAAAAATATCACTTTTACTTCTCTTTCAAGCTGTCAGAGTTTCCTACTCTTTTGGAGTTTCATCACTTCTCTTTAACTAGGCTTAATTAGCCACAATATTCAATTTATATATTGTCACGACCCAAATTCTCAGATCATGATGACACCAACTATCCCACCAATAGGAGAACCAACCCTGTAGCTCTAAGCCGTAAGCTATGGGCTACGACTGTAACTAAGCTACACATAACTATAGTAAAGTAACAATAAATATGGAAAGACGGAACAATGAAGACAACATAATATCACACAACCAATAAAACCCTCCCAAGACCTAGTATGCTCCTCCTCCGATTCCTAGGTCCAGCAGGTAGGACTAAAAGAAAGGCTTCTCCTGATGCCTCTACTTTATCGCAGACCCCTCCTCTGATGTGTTAGTCCCCGGATTGGCAGGGTCCACAGAGGTATGCCAACTGTGTGAAACCTCTAGCATCCCAGTAACCTCACATCTCAATGTCACGGATCCTCAAGAATACTTAATCTAGCATAAAATGCCTTATTATATCAGTATTAATATTCCATAATCTCGAAAACTCAGGCCATCCAGTGCCTCAATATCCTAGTGGAAAAAGGATCCCATATAAGTAAGCACGAAGTAGTTACGAAAAGGGTTATACTCACTGTCGAATGAAGTCAGACCCAAGTGCCAACATAAGTAGTAAATGATAGCACCCAGTGCAAGGGTATGAAACCTGGACTAAAGCAACTGAAAAAGGTAGTACCCGGTGCCCGGCATGCATCTGAGTCTAAAATAAGTAGAAAATTCAGTTATATTATCATTATTTATTAAAAAGTCTATTTTTATTCCGGTTCTAGCCACTTTAGCTTTATTATATGAAAACTCACCTCCAAGGACAAATAGTTTTAAAAAGTAGTGATAACGAACCCCCAACCCCCAAACACACTCTCAGAAGCTAAGCCTCACAACTCTTACGCTGTATGAATGAAACAACATAGGCAATATCTACAACTAAATTGTGCCCTGCATAGCTTAACTAAGCTACACCTATCAACACAAGACAACAACCTATGCCCGAGGGAAATACCTAAAAGAAAACCCACGCATCCGTTTGCTACTACTTCTAGAGTTACCTTACGGTTATCACAAGGACAATACTAGATCAAGGCGTCATATTACACCGAGCGCTGACAGAGAGAAAGAGACAGAGTAGAATTAAAGAAGCTATCAAATGTCATAGTATCGTCTTAGAATTCCCAACCCACGAATGCTATTTAGCGCAGTTACACAAGCTATATACCCAGAGTAAGCTCCACAGAGCCTACCTGTCGTTTGACAAATAGGGTACGACAATTCACAATGATTATCTTGACTGATTGAAAACAACCTCGAACAACTTTGAAACTGATGATATATAAATCCATATGTCAAGACAAGTCTAATGATATTAATTATTCTAAATTTAAAACTGGGCCAAATATCGGGCCTAAAATGGGCTCATAAACCTGCTAATCAGACCCAAAAATAAACTTCACTGCAGAGTTCCCGACTTCAGCAGGAACTCATACTCCAAAAATAAGCACAATTAGAGAAGGAATTGGTCTTCAAAACACCCAGAGAAGGAAAGAAGAACAATGTAAAACATTACACAATTACAGAGAAGGAATAGGGAATTTACTTACCAAGATGGCAGCGGGAAATCAAATAGGAGGTAAAATCAAGATCGATGCACCATAATATAGTAGTAACTAGATGAAAGTTAAAGTGTGACAAGGAAGGATAAATCTCACATCAATTGATACGATGGTGGAATTACACCCATTTTAAGGAGGTTTCAAGGAAGACAAACTTACTAAGATGACGGATAACCCAAACTATGAACCAAGGATCATTTCCCTATTGCCTACTATGATTTTCCGTCATTTGATGAAGTCTTAAAATAGATTAGAGTGAGAAAGTTTGAGAAATATATATTTCCAGAAGACATATCTTCGCGATTGCATGACAGCGGGTCGTGATCATGAAGCTGGAGGATATTGGACATTGTAATTGCAGTGGTGAGTCCCGCGATCATGAAAAATACTGGGGTGGATGATGCAATTGCATCAAAAGACATCATGTTTGTTGTTAAGGATCACATAGAGCTTCGCAACCACATGGAACTGTGTTGCAACCACAAAGAACAAAAAAAGGCTGCAACAGCAATTGAAACTACTTTATAAACTAGCAATAGCCAAAGGCTCCGAACACCACTCGGAAATGGTTCAAAGTATAAACTCAGATGAGATACTTAAGCACAACCAAAATGACATTTTGGACTCAACCACGCAATCGAGATTTGGATACAAGGTTGTTTTGGAGAAATGTTGACCAGTTAAAGCATAGGCCAAAAATACCAAAAATCCACCCAACACCTCAAAATCGAACCAAATGCCTCAAGAAATGAACTAAAACTCTTCCTAACCCAAATTTAACATTCTAGACCTGATGGCGTAGTCAGATTTATGATTTGAACTCCGATCATCGAATGTTGACTAAAATCAAACATTCAACTGTCAACCATCTAACACTCAAAAAATGGTTAAACTCGTAGTGAAATGCTCCTAGATCCAGACCAAGTGTCTACCTAGACCAAATCCACATCTCAAAGCTAATAGAACTCTCGAAATTCGCTTCTGAGATCATCTTGAAGGAATGTTCACTAAAGTCAATGAGTACCTAAGCCCAAGCTCTAAAATAGGGAATTTAAGATAACTTTCTACCGAACTTCTAGGGAACCAAACTACCAATCCCAACAGGTCATAAATGACCTAGGCCATCTACTGGAATTCTCTAAAATGCAAGAAAAGATGACATGTATAGGAATAATGTAAGGGTCATTACAATATCCACTACTAAGAAGGACTTTTATCCCCAAAAGTTAGAAATGATTTAAGAGAAAGGAAGAAAGAGACCCCGACTAAGGAGATCAAACCTCAAAAACTTGCACAAGCATCTAAAACAACTATATTAACTGGAGGAATTATGCATAAAAGTTAAGCACAAACCATCTAATTCAAATTCCGTTAGCTGATTACCTTAGACAGATCACAAAATCTCTCAAAGATAAAACCAAAATCAGAGTCAAATGACTGTCCTGCAGAACACCCCAAAACTCACTAGTACAATGATACAATGATTCTTGGGGATGAAAATGAGAATGTCACCCAATGAAGACTGAAGAATACAACCAGTCTATAAGTCCCTAAATCCAAGAATATCCTCCCAACTACTTAGCAACCCCAATAGTCAAAGTCTAGTCGCTCATCATAAAAGATAAATTACCGAATATCCATAATGCTCCAAAATCTAATTTGAGTTGCACAATTTGAATACCCAAGAAACACCACTATGCTATAACATCTGGTGAGGCTCCAAACTACTCCATGGTATTGTGAAGCCTACTCGATACCTGTAACTTGCTTTTTAGTCATCGAGTGAGCTGGGCACCCTAAAATAATACCATAACAACTGAGCCCACACACCATCGGACCAGCTCTTTGAAGCAACCCCAATGACATAATCAAAAATTGCGAGGAAAGTTAGCCTGATAGAAGTGAAAGATCTAGTAGAATGGATAATAGCATTCCCTGAATTAACTAATCTTCAAACTTCTATCACTCATTAAACAACTTGTAAAAACTCCTAATATCTATACATCAGTTGCAAATCCTCATCATACAATAGCAACCCACTAATCCATGACTGTACCTGGACTGCACACAGCTGGCTAGAATCTTAAAGAGGTGGTCCTTTATGATGCTTAACAATACATCTCCCATTGTGCATAACCTTTGAAGATAGTCCTTGGGCCCTCTATGCGATCGCAATTCCAATCTACCATCTAGTTGAAAAATCATACACTGCTGACTATATTGGGATAACCCATTCACAACCAAATGAAGCTCGAACATAGCACTCCACCTAGTCTTCGATGAACCACTCCTACTAACAGGGCTAATATATCAATTCTAGA
Organism: Withania somnifera; assembly: GCA_039654485.1. Taxonomy (NCBI): domain Eukaryota; kingdom Viridiplantae; phylum Streptophyta; class Magnoliopsida; order Solanales; family Solanaceae; genus Withania; species Withania somnifera. The sequence goes on along the minus strand of JBDJHY010202398.1, from coordinate 1,788 downwards.
GTTCCATGACTTAAGTCTTGAATGAACCTTGCAAAACCCTTGATGAGGATAAGAAAAAATTCCTTTATGCACCCCCAAACTTTAACATACTACGCTAACTCATCCATGAGATATCGTTAGAAATTACCTAAAATGACACGAACGAACCCACTATCAAAAGCCACTGGGAATATCTAATAATACACTATATAAATAATAAACCACAACTTTTTTCTTTTTTTTTTTTTTCAAAATTGGAAAGTTCTCCAAAAATGGAAGATTTCTCTTTCTCTCTCTCTCTCTCTCTCTCTCTCTCTCTCTTTCTATATATATATATGATTCACATGAAAAATTCCTCCACTTAGCTGCCACCTATTCAAAACGTGGCACCATTTTGGCCCCTTAAGTATATGTGGGGGGAATTAATCACCCCTTTCCTAGTTCTAAATATCCAGGTGTTATATAGACTCATTTTAGAATAATTACAATATTTTAATTATACCAAAATTAGTAGAAAAATATTTATATTAAAAACCACCCCATAAAATAATATTTTTTTAATATTATCAATCCCGCTAACTCCAATAAAATATTAATTGCCAATACTTTTTTTGTAAAATAAATAAATATGGGAGTCATATTATTTGAAAAATTATTTCATAATTGTTGACAATGTTTTAGGAAAACACTAAAATGTAAATTTTATTTTTATTTAAGAAATGAAATAATTATTATGTAAATTAAAAATTGTTCAACTGGTATCCCATTTAATGGCATAACACACAACTAAAATTCCCGATATTCAAACCAAGAGTCCAATTAGACCAAAGTCCACATTCTGGAGCTAACGAAACTATCGAAATTTGATTTCGAGTACGTTTGCCAAGAAATCACTCTCAAGTTCCACTATTCTGAAGTTGACACTTAAAAATAGGAAACTAAAATAATGAGCAATAGAACAACCAGGGAGCTAAACTACCGGTCCCATTAAGTTACAAATGACTTGGGAAAACTACAGAAATGCTCTAGACATAGAAAACACTTAGGGACCATTAACGAATCGAGAGGGTCATTATATCTTTCTAGGGATTATGGTTGTCTGCGGGCTTTCTCTATTGGTTAGAACTGTTCTCAATACTCGTAGTTGATTTATAGGGGTGGATCAATTACATTTTGGAGAGTCCTTATGTATGAAGTGGTCTATTGGCATGAAGCATGATTAGGGATGTAGTTAACTTTGAGCATCACCAGTTTTTCGTTCTTTTTGGTGGGTTCTGCATTTTCTTGGTAGTTGTGAAACACAGGTTGTGTTGGTCACTCCACTAAGTGTTTGATATTACATCGATGTTTCATTGAATTATTTTGTTATCGATTGACCGTGGTTATACTTTCCTTTATGTGTTGGTATACTCAATACCTATTTAAATGTGATGGAGTATCTTTCTTGGGGTCTAGTGTATTACTACTTAAGGGGTATATTCTTAGTGGTGGATCGGGTGAACTGATCCTATGATATGACCTTGTTGAGGGTTAGTAATTGAGATGTCTTGACTCTGTCGGGTCCAGTAGATTTGGTGTGGTAGTGGGAAGTGAAGTGAATCTTTGGTTTCCATAAAGACTGAGTGTAGGGAATTTTTTGGTATTGATGGTTGAGTAATATCACTACTATATTAAGACTTTTCACATCATGTTTTGGTTAATTACTAGAAAGTTCCAGGGTGTTTTCATAGCTCGAAAAGTGGTTCAATTGCCAACATTGTCTTTTTCTATTTGGGACTAAGGTTATATCTAGTTCAACTCTCAGTGTTC
>JBDJHY010202387.1:0-11587 GCA_039654485.1 Withania somnifera | reverse complement strand
GATTATGGAAGGATTCCATCAAGTTCAACTTATGGTGCCATTAATGGTGGAAACTAAGGATTTCAAGAAATTAAAACTGAGAAGAAGACTTACCAATAGAGGGAAATGACGTAAGAAATCTTCAAAAACTTTTTCACAAATCTTAACGGAATTTCTCAACAAGAATCATATAAGGACAAGAGGAGAAATTGAAAAAATGGTTGAAAAATCAAGTTTCTGCTCTTTTTAACTGGCTGTGACAAGGTGAGTTCGTACTATTTTAGTGAGATCGCGCTAATTAATTTTTTTTACCACGATCATGCTTATTGTAGAAAATCTGCAACTGTAGACTTTTCAAACGGAGGCACAAAATTAAAACAGAGTCCAAATTTGACAAACCATATATGTTTTTTGAATAGAAAATATATTCTGGACTCAACGAAATTGACAAAAATGAGATCGGAGGTCGTTTGAGAAAAATAGACCCCATACCAAGCCTTAACCAAGGCTAGTAAGTTTCTAACTTCCCACAAAACGACTGGAATCTAGCACGAACACCTTGGAAAATATACCAAGGGTCAACCTAGCCTAAGTTTACCATTTCAGAACTGATGGAAGCGTTAGAATTCTAATCCGACACTCCGAATATCAAAATACCACTCAAGCTCCACTTTAGGCCATAAACTTAACTAAAATCCACAATTTCGTACAACTTGCAAACGAAACCTCCAAAACACAAACTTAAGGTCCATCTTGACTTTATTGGTATTTCAGAGCTAATAAAACTATCTGAATTCGATTCCAAGCTCGTCTTGAAGGAAAGTTGGCTTTGGTCAACGAGTACTTAGTTTTAGGCTCTAAAATAGAAAAATTGAGATATTTCTCCATAGAGTCGCCAGGGAACCGAACTGTCTGTCCCAACAAGTCATAAATGACTTAGGGAAACTACTAAAATACTCTAAAATGTAAAAAGTTGTGTATTTATCATAAATGACCTTGAGGGTCATTACATATCACTTAGAGATATTGTTACTAGGCTAATTATTGTTGTTGGTGAGGAGTTGGGAAGATAGTTTGTACTCGATAACTCGTAGAGTGTGTCTATTTTTTAATATTTATATGGAGGTTCTCTCATCTTTGACTCCCCATAGTGTGGCAGTGGGTTATTGGTCGACTATGGGGTGTTCAGTAGAATAGTGATTGATTTCGGTCTTGGTTTTAGTATTGAGATAGCTTGCTATCCTTTCAAGGAGTTTTGGTTGAAAGTTTCGATACCTTTCAGTATAGCTTGAGATAGCTTGTGATCCTTTCAATGTTTGTTCTTCAGTGGGATTATAGTTAACTTATATGTACGGCTGGTGGAGTTATTGTGAATGGTTGGAGTCTCTCTTCACTCATCTCTACTCTATTTCAAATTTTGGGAACGAAAGTTCTTTAGTAGTGGATGTTGTAAGGACCCTTGTGGTCATTTATGGGAAATACACAATGTTTTGCTTTCTAGAGTGTCTCAGTAGCTGCCCCAAGTCATTTATGATTTGCTGGACCTATAGTTCTGATCCCTAGTGGCTCGGTTAAGAGATATCTCAAATTTCCTGTTTTGGAGCCTAAAACAAAGTACTCGTTGATCAAAGTCAACTTTCTTTCAAGAAGATCTTAGAATTAAATTTCAACAGTTCCGTTAGTTCCAGAATGTTAAACACAATCAAGATTGACCTTAGGTTTGTGTTTCAGAGTTTTTGTTTGCAATTTATTCCAATTGGTGGATTTTAGTTAAGTTTAAGACCTAATGTGGAGCTTGGGTGGTATTTTGTATTCAGAGTGTCGTGTCAAGATTCTAACATTTCCATTAGCTCCGGAATGGTAATCGTAGGCTAGTGGAGGTATTGGTTCGTTCCCAGACTTGTCGTGGTATTTTCGAGGTGTTGATGAGAATTTTATGATTTTAAGCCTGAGGGTTGACTTGGTCAATATTTTGCCGAAATGACCTCGGATTTTGATTTCAACTATGACATTGAGTCTAAATGTCATTTCAGGTATCCGTGCATAGTTTGTTTGCATAAATTGGACCCCGATGCATATCAAGTAATGATTCAGAGCACTCATTTCCTTTGGTTTTTGCTGTTAAAAACTTGCAACTGGTCCAAGTGACTTCCTCTTCATGATTGTGAAACTTATTCACGTAATTACGATTCAGCTCCTAGTTACACTTCACAATCATAAAGTACCTTCACACAACTGTGATTTAGTTTTCTCAGCTACTTTACACGGTCATTTAGTATATTCCCACGATCCCGATGCCTTTTTAAAGTACTCTACGCGATCGAGACTCTTTATGATGTGACGCGATGAAGTAATTTCCTATCAATTTTATAAAATTCCTCCATGAACTTCAATCCTTATTTCAATAAAAACCTTTACATTTTAACAAGTTCCTGTGCGAAAAACTAAATTTAAACATCAATCTGAGACTAAGAAAAATCCTCAAGTGTTGCCCTTCGATTTCTATGCGACTTGGGTAAGTTTCTTCTTCGTTTTTATTTTTAAATTTCTTAGTTTCACTATTAATTTCCCCAAGTTGCGAAGTTGATGAACCCTTGTCATTATCTGAATGTTATTGCATAATTCCTTGTTCTCTGAGAATATTTTGCTGCATAGTATTATTAATTCATCGAATTCCAACGTTTAATCCCATAAAGGTTGCATCTTTGACTTTGTTATAGTAATATCTTTCTGGGATATTTAGAAGCCCTTTCCACACTCGAATTGTGCTTAATTTTGGAGCACAGGTTCCTAGTAACATTGGGGACTCCATGGCGAAGTTGATTTTCAGTTTTGACAAGTAGGCCCTCAGGCCCATTCTAGGCCCAATTTTAGGCCCTGTCCAAAACTTAGTATAATTTATACCATCAGACGTATATTGACCTATGGAATATTTTTATGAAAGTTTAATAAAAATTGGATATCGTTAGATATCAGTCAGAGTAATATTTGCAAGCTTGTGGCGCTTTATCATTTGATGACATGTAGGCTCCATGGGCCTATATCTGAGTCTATAAATTTAATTATTGAATTAAATAGCAACTATGGGTTGGGTATCTAAGTGATCATAGTGACCCTATACATTTTTTCATTCGTTTCCTTGATATATATTTCGAAACCCGGATTTATATGGTGCCTTTGACTTAGAATTGGCTAGTGATACCTGTTCGGGCATAGATAGTTATTATTTCATCTATAAATACTTGTTGATGTGTTGTACATATATTAGACGAGAGTTGGGCCTTTGGCTCCAATGAGAGTACATTGGGGATGGACCAGTATTATCACCTAATTATTAAGTCGTGAAGGCTAAAGAGTGGTTTTAGTAATAATAACATATAAGCATATAAACCAATAAATTATAATAATCTAATAATAATATAAGTAAATGACTTTTTAACTATTTTAGACTCGATATTATATTAAGCACCTAGTAATACTATTTTCGGTAGTTTTAGCCTAGGCTTTACAACAATAGCATCAAAAAATATCATTTGAATGATAAATAATGGGACTCGAGACTGACTCCGTTCGACAGTGAGTACAGCCGTTGGCACTTAAGTCTGTTGTCGTACGATAGTGGATACAACTTTTCAATACTATCACATAAACTGGTTCGGAGGATTTTTTTTATACAGTTCCCTTGAGATCTTTTGGAGATACTATGATATATATGTGTAGAATGTCATGAATTGCCGGTTGCAGCTTGATGATGTTGTCGATATGAGACTGTTGTTGGTAGACTATCTTCCTTTGAGGCTTTGTAATTTTTTATGTGAGATTATGATAACGTTAGAGATTGTACGTGATTACATACCTTCATAGGCCTGTCCTATGAGCTTTGGTGATACAGAGTGAGGGTATAGGATGGAGGAGAGATATACTGGGAATATTTAAGGTAGCCTTCCATGGGTTCTGCTTGCTGGGCCTACAGGTACCATTATAGATACATACACAAGACTGGTTATTTCATGTGTCTGTATTTACTTTTTTGCACTTTTCTTCTTTAGTGTACCCTAGATGAGATGTAAGGCATATGGTGAGGGTATTTTTTTTGTACATTGCACTTCTTTTAGGGGGGACTTGACAATGTTTATATGCATTACATTAGAATTATTATTACTATTTTGATGTTCTTATTGGTTACTTCATATTTCGTGTTATGTGGAATTTTTTCATTATATTATCGTTCACTCATTCATCCCTTACTTGAGGTTACAGTATACCGTTCTTATTCTCCTCCTATCTTCTTTTGACTCTTGCTTATTGTTGTTATTATTCATATATATTATTGCATAGATTTCGGGTACAGTTTCCTTCATTGTTTAAAATCATGTTATGTGATTAGCTAGCAATGCATGTTCTACTTGTTGCTTGATTCCTATTTGAGTAGCTAGCTTCCTTGATGTACTTTTGTTTCTATGAACATGTTTATGACCTTCCGTTATTTACTGCTTTTATTATTTTTATGTGCCTAGTAAGCCCTCGAAGCCTATTGGGTACAGGTTGTTTCAGCAACTTGTACACATACTACACTTGCCCATGTGCAGATCTGAGTACAAGTGCCCGACCTAGATTTACAAAATCGTTGTTCGTGCAGATTCTACTGATTTTCAGAGACTCAGGGTGAGCTTAGAGTCCATCTTTTCCTGCTTCTCTTTAGCATTTATTTTGATCTCCATGTATTTTGGAGATACATTTATATTAGACATTTGATTCCCTGTTCTGTACTTAGTGGTTTTTTATTATACTGATACCGGGTTTTTGGGCATTTTTTTTATTCTTTATACTTTCTCTTAATTAATCTATTGCTTATTAAAATTGTGCTTTCCGTATTGGATAAAGTAGTCCTCTGCTTTGGCTTTGGACTACAAGGTTGGTTCTCCTACTGGGGTGTAGTAGGTGCTATCATGATCAAAGCAATCGGGTCGTGACATCATCCCAGGATTTAGAAAGTGTCCATAGTACTTTATTAAATAGTTCTTCATTGGATATATTGTTTCCCATGGATACTAATTCATTTACTATATTAATGAACCCAATTATCATATCTTGATGCGATTCTCCTATCTTCATCTTAAAAGTGTCATATACAGAACTCTGCAATGTCATTTTGAATTTCCCAAATGGGGTAGTTCACTCATGGGCATTTACCAGAGTATCTCGTATCTACTTTGTAGTAGTGAAACCTAAAATCTATTGTACCTGTTTGGTCTAAAACTACATATCATAATGCACTTAGCGTTTGCATTTTTAACAACATCTTGTAGTTGGCCTCTACATAATCACATAACTCCTCAGGGACGTCAGTATTTTAAGCTTTTTTCTTAGGTTGACATTGTGGCCCATTAGTAACTCTCAGCCAAAACTCATAATCTTCAGCTTGCAAAAAGTCGGTCATTCACTGTTTCAACCAAGAGTAGTAATATCCATTGAACAATGGTGGCCTATTTGTATGTTTTCCGTCCCCATAACCAATCATAGGTGTGGAATTCATCATGATCTTTGTTAAGTGGTTATCTTTTAAAAATATAACCATTTTGATATCAATTGTAGAGTTACGCGCTCCTACCTTACGTATGAAATAGGTCTATCTACTTGTTTCTTGTTGTGACTTAGTAGTAAATGAATAAATAAAGTAACAACATGATATTTGATGTGGAAACGCCTAGTTCTAAAGGGAAAAAAAATATGATCTGCACCTTTGTAGGATTTAACCTAAATTCTACTAAAACAAACAATCCCAAAAATAATTGTTTTAAGATTATAAGAGTACAACCCTAGGAACTAAACTCTAATTTCTAAAATGTTCTACAATCACCCCAGATAGTGGAACCCCAAAGATTGAGTTCCACCTAACTTAAAGTTAACACAAACCAATTATATCTTAAAACATCATTACTACAAAGAAAAGTTTACAACTCAATAGATTTTCCTAACACACAGAACTAGACACATAAATTGTTTATCATCTAACAAAGGATCAGGTTCGTCAATCTATTTCTTTGTATTAAGTGCACTTCGAACTCTATTTAGAATGCTCTTAAATATGACTCACTCACTTTGATAGTACCCTTCCTTTTTCACTTTCTGTAGGTGTGTAAAAATCATCTTAGAAGTCTTTGTGTATTTATAACTCTTGCTCAATCTTTTTGACAAGGTAGAATTTTATCTTCACAAGGACTACCTTATTTTTTTGGAGTTGTCTTCAGTCTTTGGAGTTATGCGGAACTCGGCAATGTACATTTTTATGTTGTTGTTACTTTGATCAATCTTCATGATCTTTATCGTTTTGGCCAACCCTTAATTTTAGAAAATCTGTTGCATCTAAGATACTGCATGATGAGGCTTGTTACGACAACCTGATTCAATTGGTTTATCAATTATCAAAACAATTGACTTCTAACATAGAAGCTCATAGAAGATTATCAATGAGATTCTTATGGAACTCATTCTCTCAATTTTCCAGTTTTATTAAGTCCAAATTATGTTCTCTATTAACTCAATTTAAAGCTTATCAAAGTATTGTTGAATTTATTTTAAAATTTTACCAACCATACCGGAAGGACTTACGTATCCCACCGAATTTACAAGTTGCAATTTAAAAGAATTTGATCAAACTAAAATTGAATTTCCATTGAAAATAGGTTTTCACTTATTTGTTAAATGAAATAAATATTTTTTAAGTTTGTGGTTGATGAAGGAAAAAGAAATTAGTTAACTTTTGTAGGTTTTTAAAAAGTAGGGGCTTTCAAGGCCTCCCTTGGACTCCGCTGAACCAGGTTGATGAAGGAAAAAGAAATTAGTTAACTTTTCGAGGTTTTCAAAAAGTAGGGCCTTTCGTGGCTATCCTTGGACTCTGCGGAACCATTAGGGAATTTCATTGTGTTCCATTCATCCTATATTAATTGCTACATCCTTTGAATACTATCTCATTGCAGCCTTTTTCCTATTTATTTAAGAGATTTGATGCATTCAAAATAAATACAAATAAGGAGGAAAACGTTATAGCAAGAAAAAATGGAAACTAAAATTGTGATTCTTGCTCTCGTTTTCTTCGCCATGGTCTGCATGGCCTACGCCGTTGACCCTACAGCAGCTTTGAAAGACGCAGCTAAAGCTCCAGTTGCTGTTGAAAACAACAATATCATTGGTATTCATTAATTCTATTAAGGCAGTTCTAATTACTTGATTATATTGTATGCCTCCTCATTTGGGGGTTCGTTTCCTTTTCATGGTTCAAAAAATACGTATATCCTTTGGATGGCATGAGATTTGAATATTTTCTTAAAATAATCTCTTTTCTTTTTAAGAAAGAAAAAAACACTTTTGACATTCTAGAAGTAGGCTATCACCAGGGCCACCTCAAGGGCAAGACAGTAGAGCCAATGTTTGGCCTCAAAAAATAAACGTTCTCCAACTTATAATTTTTTTAAAAAAATTAATTTATATAACTATAATCAATGATAAGTTTCAAATGTCAAGTCATTTCTTTTTTGGGATTTGGCTGTGGTCATAGTGAAAAAACTATTATAAACTTTTTTTCTTATTAGTGCATGTACCTCCCCTTTCTATACTTATTTTCCTCTTCTGGAAATATGTATTCAGTTTTCAGATATGATGATTTTACTTTGTGATTTCAACTCATTTTCTAAAATCAACTAGTCGTTTGGTCCGGTAAAATAGATCTATATATAGACAAGAAAACAAATACATCTGTCAATAAATAACTCCAAAGTCTCTAATAGGAATTTTAGGTTACCAACGCTATTGAGCCAATTTTGCTAACATTTTATCTCATCTATAAGATGAAATTGTTGAGAAGAATATACATTTAATTTCTTAAAAATTCTGTTATGTTATAATAGGTACCATTAATGGATCGCGTGAAAATGGAGCTGTTGCTGCCGCACCTGTTGGTGGACCAATTACTGAACATACTTTTCCTAGCATAACCCTACCACCACCAGCCAATGGTGTCACCACTAGAACTCCTGATTTCACCACCATTGCCACCACTATTGTTTCGGCTGCCGTTGCTTCTTCATTCTTTTTTTAATCTTGAGTGGAGCTTGAATCCTTAATAAAAATCTTTTTTTTGGTTACATATTTTCCTGTCTTTAATCCTTATGGAGATATCTTACATGTTATCTTGAATAATATGTAAAAAACATCATCTTTGTAAACCATGAATTCAAATAAAAAAAGAAAAATATTTGAATTGAGTTTTTTGGTCTTTATTAATTTATAATGGATTATTATGTTTATAGTAAAATAGTAAAGCTGATGATCGTATACAGGCTTTGACCAACTTTAGATCATTAATTTTGGAAAAAGGTGTTCATATAAGTCCAAGTTTGTGTTTTAAAAATGATATATTTTTATTTTGAAAATGACTCACATATATTCTTACTTACCATTATTAAATAAAAAACATTTGTCGTTCTTTATAACGGATTTCTATTTTTAAAATTTAAAAAATAAGTTTCCCAACTTTGTGTTTTAGAAATGATATATCCTTGTTTTAAAAACGACTCACATATATTCTTACTTACATTCATCAAATAAAAAACATTTGTCATTCTTTATAACGGACTTCTGTTTTTTAAATTAAAAAATATGTTCTCCTTATATTTTTTTAGTTAAAATATTGCCATTTAATATTTAGAAAATAATTCTAACTTTTTTTTGTGTGATTTTAAAACCAAGTTTGAACTCTCTCACTCACAAAAGTTTCACTGTGGATTTTCAATTTGGTACCCAAAATTTGATTTCAAAATAACAATTATTAAACAAGTTCAATTCAAAAATTTCATATCGAACATAAAACTTCACCAAAATATCAATAACCCATATTTGAGTGTTTCAAGAAAGAAACGATCACAAACTTTCAATAAAAAAAAGAACTCGAGATGGAACAGAGATATTCAAATCAAATATTTTCAAATGTTAAAAATAGTGGAAGTCAAAATTTTAAAATTTCATTGGTAGAATACATAATCTATAAATGGAATAACAACTTGTATGCACCGAAGATTTTTTTTTTTTTTTTTTTTTTTGGTAATTTTTTTTTAAAAAAAAATTGATTTTAGTAGAGAAATTTTAAAATAGTGATTATTAATATAACCACTCTCCTAAAGCCAGACAGTTTAATAAATGAGTTAAAACTATTTTTGCGGAGTTATTTGATAATTCTTTATTTTAAAAAAAAAATTAATTCTCATAATGAAATTCTATTACAAGGAATGACAAATGTGTTGTATTTGTTTGATGGTAAGTGTATACGTGAATCGTTCTGAGGATAAAGCACAATAACTTTAAATCACAAAATTGAGAGGTATATCAGCGCCCTTTTTCATTAATTTTTAAAGAATTTTTCGAAAAAGTATTTGAAAATACATTTGTACTAGTTAAATCATACGTGTTTGAGATAATTTTAGTTTCTTTTCATCTCTTGGTACGTTGACAACATCATTTTTGAACGATCTTTTTCTAGCAAAATTCTAACAAGTTTTCTCGAAAGGATAGTAAATTTTAAATATAGAAACTAACACGAACTTAAAGTGAAGATACTAACAATTACTATATCTGATTAATTTTCTTGGATTAAGACATAATTATCATTATTGTTATTCGGAAAAAAAATAATCAAAAAGCTTTTCACAAGAAAAAAAAACATGGCTATGTGTACGATTATTGGAAAGCTATAAAATAGGAATATGATGACCGTCAAAATATTACATATAAAATTTAAAGGCAAATGAAATTTAAAATATATTCTAAGATTGTTTGATGAGCAAAACCATCAAAACTCTAAGTGGAATATGCCTATAATTATCAATTTGTTAAATAGGGGGAAAATACAGTTGAGAACATACCAACACCTTCATTAACCATACAAGTGAAATCAGAGAAAAATACCAAAATTCACTTAATGATCCTTACGATCAACTTTTATATTTTTTTGTCAAAATTATTATTTTTTCATTTCAGATAATTGTCATAGGTCAGATTTGGTTTATTTGAATAATTAGTTTTGAAGTCGGAGAGAAGCGTTCAGAATTTTGAGACATTTTGATTTTTGGAAGGCTTTAAAATTGAAATTATTGAAGTTAGTCAACATTTGAAATTTTAAATCTGAAAATGGAACTCTGTCAGTTCAATTGACTTTGGAATTAAAAAATTTGATCTTAGAAGTTATTATTTTAAGATTTTAAATTTTGGAGTGACTTTTTTATCGTTAGATGGGATAAAATTTAGTTTATGGACAAAGTTTTGCGTTGGTCAATATTTGATAATTAGATACTCGAATTTGAATTTTTTCAATTTTGTTAGATTCAAAAGATAATGTTTAGCCTAGAAGAAAGTTTAGATAATTTTTCGGGGTCCTTGAGATATTTTGATCACCTAGTAAAAAAATTCTATTTTTTTTTACCTCAGTGGATACTGGGTTGAGAAGATCTGGAGTTCTCGAAACTAATTTTTTTACCTCAGTAAATGCTGGGTAGAGAAATCTCGGGTTCTCATTTGAATGATTCCATTTATCCCGGAACATTAAATTTAAATGGGTAGTAAATATGGTTTGTGTGTACGGAATTACGAATAAATTTTGAAAGTTAGAACTAAAAAAAATGATAAATGCTAGTGGTTCGTAATATTGATCAAGGTTTGTGAAGGTGATTCCACGAGCTGTGGAATTAATCATACTGTTGAACCTGAAGACCTGCTTTCAGTATCAACCCAATGAATCATAGTACGACCCATGGTATCAACCCTACAAACTGTACTGTGGTCCGTGAAATGAAGCCTTACTGTTATCCCTTTGTGCTCGTTCCACAGTTGATAGTATGACCAATCGTATCAACCCTACAGACCATACTGATGGTCCGAGGAAATAGCATTCGTGGTTTCCTGGGAATATTTTAATAAGGAAACTTTTGGAATATTCACACCTTTTATGAAACTATAAATATCTTTTTGAGCATTTACCTCCCCATTTGGTAATCCTAATTTTGCAAAAATAAATTATTTTGGGAAAAATTCTTAGTTATTTCAAAGATTTTGAACAAGGGTATTTTCGTGGGTGAGTTCTAAATGTAGTTTCTTATTATTTTTAGTAAGTTGATCATTGACTCTTCATTACCCATTAATTATTTTATAGTTCTAACATCAAAATCTTTGATTTTAAAGTAAAAAATTGAGAATCTTTTGAAAAACCTTGATTTGATAGTTTAAGATATTGAAAGCCAATTACTACACTATTTTCAATGAAATATCATATTTGACATTCACAAAACATGGATAGTGTATATTTTAAGGAAAAAAAATCAGATTTACCCCTTTGTCTCAATTTTGACTTTTTGGGTGCGATTTTAAATTTGATTTCAAAAATAGAAATATCAATATCAGTTTTCATATTTTTTCATGCGCAATTCATATTTGACTAGATTTTGAGGTGTTGCGATAAGGAAAGGCCCAACTTGATTCAGTTTCTTTTTTTAAGGAAAGTAAAGGTTCTTATCTCTTCTACAAATTATCTTAGGTGTTTATGTGCTTGTTTCTTCTAATT
>JBDJHY010202368.1:0-11588 GCA_039654485.1 Withania somnifera | reverse complement strand
TTTTGGATGTTGTAGTGACCCTCATGGTTATTTATGGTAAATACGTAACATTTTGTATTTTAGATCATTTTGGTAGTTTCCCCAAGTCATTTATGACTTACTGGGACCGACAGTTCGGACCTCCGGCGACTCGGTTGAGAAATATCTCAAATTCCTTATTTTAGAGCCTAAAACAAAGTACTCGTTGACCCAATTCAAGTTTCCTTCAAGACAATCTCGGAATTTAATTCCGATAGCTCTGTTAGCTACAAAATACCAAACAAAGTCAAGATTGACCTTAAGTTGTGTTTTGGAGGTTTCGTTTGCAAGTTAGGAGAGATTGTGGATTTTAGTTAATTTATAGCTTAATGAGGAGATTGAGTGGTATTTTGATGTTCGGAGTATCGGATTGGAATTTTGACACTCCAGCAGCTCCAGAATGATGATTTTAGGCTAGGTGAGGTATTGGTATAATTTCTGGACTTGTCGTTGCATTTTCAAGGTGTTGGTGGAGAAGTGCACTTTTGGCTACTTTTGGTTGAGTCATTTTGGGTAAATAACCTCGGATTTAAGTTTCATCAATTTCGTTGAGTCCAGAATATCATTTTCATGTTGTTTGTATATTTGGATTATCAAAATTGGACTCTGTTTGATCCCCGAACCCCTATGTGGAAATTCTGAAATATGCAGCAGAGACCTGCAACTGGTGCAGGTGCAGCCCTTTATTGTGATCGTGTTGGGCCTTCCGCGATTGCGATGCAAAAATTTCCTCTTGAGCTCTTGCGATCATATCCATATGACCATGATAGTTTCCCCGTAAACGACTCAGTGCGATCGTGACTACACCCACACGATCGGGATGCCTATCCTTTTCCTTCAGCGCGATCGCAGTCAGAGCACACAGTAACAATGCAGGGCGCCTGTAAATATATAAATTTTCTGCATGATTTCCCTTTATTATTTTAGCATCCATTCTTTATTTTTTTCCATTCCTGAGTGAAAATAAACCCTGACACAACAATTCAAGGTCAAGGAAGTCCTCACACCATCCCCCTTTGATTCCATATGAAATTGGGTAAGTTTCCTTCTCTTCTTCTTCCTTATTTTCATAATTTTCAACCATTAATGACCTAGGAGTTGAGGTTGATGAAATCATCCCATAATCTATTAATTTTTGTGTAATTCTTTGTGAATGATGTTCACATTGTTCCTAGGATTGTTATTACATCATAATCTTAACATTTAATCCATAAAGATGGAATTTTTAACCCCTTTAGGGGCAATTTTGTCATAGGTGATACTACCATATACATCGGCGTTGAATTCCTTGACATGCCGAATATCACTAAAGCATATTACTGATATGAGGCACTATGTGCCGGGAGGATAACACTGATATAAAGCACTATGTGTCGACAAGATAACATTGATATGAGACACTAGATGCCGGTGGGATAACACTATTGCGGGGCACTATGTGCCAATTATGAATCAGTGTGGTTCTGAAAGTTGGATGTGAGGTTTTGATTACGATCATGTGTTTGTTACTTTTCTGCACTTGTTTTCTTCAATGTACCCCTGGTAGTATGGTGATGCCTACGGGTGAGCATATTTCTGTGTATGTTGCACTTCCTTATGGGGGGAACTTGTCAGCGTTTAATTGGTTTACTTTATTATCCATGTCACTGCATAGTTGTCCTTAATGGTTACTTGTTGTTTCATGTTATGTGGGATTAGTATTTTACACTCTTATTTAGTTATTTATCCCTTCACTTGAGGTTACTAGTATGCCGACCATGTTCTGATCCTATCTTTTTTTATTCCTATTTATTGTTTTATATTTCACATATGTTGTTGCAAGGATGTCGGGTTCGTTTGCTTTCATTGCCTAGGATCCTATTATGGGATTAGCTAGCGATATCTATCTATGTGACACTTGATTTGTAATTGAGTTGCTCGTTCCCGTATTGTACTATTTGCTTCTGTGACCCTTTTCTTATACTCTGTTATTTACTAGTTTTATTATTGTTATGTGCTCAGTGGGCTCTCGAAGCCTACTGGGTATGGGTTTCTTTGACGACTTGTACTCATACTACACTTGTACATGTGAAGATCCAAGTACAGGTTCTGGTTCATGATATACAAACAGCTGTTTGTTCGGATCTTATTACATCAGAGATTCAGGGTGAGCTTGGCGTACATCTTGTTCTTGCTTTTCTTCGGACTTATATTTTATTGATCTCCATTGTATTTCATAGACATAGTTTTACTACACTTATTTCAGTTTTATCATTTCTGTACTTAGTGGTTCGTTTGACACTGATACCAAATTTTGGGTAGTTTATGTTATTCTTTAAGACTTCTGCAAAATATTATTTTATCCTAACTTTTGATATACTTCTGCATTTAATGTAGTAGTCCTCCCCTTCGTCTTTAGCTTTGGCTTCGGACTACGGGGTTATGTTCTCCTACTGGTGGTATAGTAAATGCCATCATGATCTGCAAAATTGGGTCGTGATAAAGATACCCATATTTCCAAGTGCAATTTGGGTAAAAAATCAGGCCAAAAAATAGGCTCATAGGCCCCGAAACCCAAAAACTAGAACTAAAAGTATTGGGAGGTAAGCCCCAGCTCAAGGAACTCATGGTTTGAAAATGAGCTCAATCGAACCCCAAATAGGTCCTCAAACTGGCCATGAAAAGTTTGTACTCCATAAACATCAATTTGAAGAATTAAATTCGAGGAGTTTAGGTCATAAAACTAACCCCGAAATGAGAAAAAGACGCAAGAAAAGGATTCCTACAACTCCAAGCCAACAAATGACCATATACCAACACAAATTACACCACAATTAGGCAAGAAAGATCTAACCACCATGGAAGCTCCATGCACCACGTCTACGATAGAAGAAGAAGATAACTCACCTAAAAATGAGGATGATATTTGAAGAATCTCTTTCCGATACTCTACCAATAATATCCCAACAATTCCCCCTTAAAATAGCTCAAAAATTGACAAAGTGAAGAGACTTGAAGAGAAATGCATGGGAAATCTATAAAATGACATATATAAAGGCCCAACTGTGGCAGTTTTATCAGCCAAACAATCCAATTTATAGAATTAAATGGCCAATTATCATCCATAGACTTACCAGCCAAATGGCCAATATATTGGCCAACCTGCAACTTTCTGAAAACAATTCTAAAATTTTCAAAAAAAGGACTCGAAATGTAAACAGAATCTAATTTTAACAAACCAAATATGAAAATTGCATTAATAACATATTCCAGACTCAACAAATTAAATAAATAACCATCGGAGGTCATTTAAGAAAAGGACCCCCAAACCCAACTAAAACAACAGGCCTAACTTTCCAACTTTCCACACGAACCTCCAAAATGAGTCCAGACACCTCAGAAAGTGTACTAATGACCCTTATAGAACTAATTTGACATTTTGAAGGTGATAAAACTATCAGAATTCCAATTCGGCGCTCTAATCACCAAAAGCCATATGAGATTCGAAACTTATCTCCAATTGAACTAAATTTCCTAAAAATAGCTCAAACTCAAATATAAACTCAAGGACGAGAACTAAACATCAAATTATACCACGGTTAGCATTTTAGTGCTAACAAAACTGTCAAAATCTTACTTCGAGCTCTTTTACTAATAATTCACTCTCAAGTTCAACTATTTTAATGTTAAGCCTTTAAAAATAGGAAAACTAAGATAACAGGCAATAAAACTGCCAGAAAACTAAACTACCTATCCTAGCAAGTCATAAAGGACTTGAGGTAGATAACAAACAAGAAAAAGCAGAAAGGAAAGTAAATGTTCAAGTGGGTCATTACATTACTTGTTTTATTTCAGAATCACTTGCTTAAAATGAAAGGAATATTTGATAGTTTAAACTCCCTATGGTCTTTCACAAAGCTAATTTTAAGTGTAATCAAGATGCTCTCGGGTACTAACCTCTTTATCTTTTCATCCAAAAAAAATGATATAGTTTGTTATGTTTTTTGCTTTCCTTTAATTCTTTTCATATTGCATTTTTCACTTATGATTCTTCTTCTTTGATAATTTTTTTTTAAATTTAGGGGCTTACCTGCATAGAACTTCATTAGAGAGTTCCAATGATGGAAAAGCCTAAAACCATTATGATGTAATTTCGCGTGCTTCAGAGTTTCGTTCACCATCAGACCTTAAAAGTAAGTTGTTATTTTTTTTTCTCACAAAAAGCCAAAGTCACAATATTCCTAGTATGTATATTTATCTCATTAGATTCTTGTTTATAGATTGGATTAAAAGTTAACCTACTTGACAACAACAAGGCTATTTCTTTTTCACATCCATAAAAGAAATGGAATAGGTAACCTTTTTTTATTGTGGATAGAGGGGTGGTTAGTGGATTTACACTTTCCCTGGACTTACACTTATACTTCTTCCTCCTTATTTATCAAGTTGGTGGCATAATTAGAAGTATGTACTAGTTGTTAATAGTAATAAAGATTTAAAATCTAGAACTAGCCAGTAGGATTTTAGTATATATTTTCGTTATATTCTATAAGCAGATCTTAGAACTAATGCAAGAATGGATTTTCTATTTTCCCTCACTCAATTTGTCTATGTGATACCAATGGTAAGTTAGGGATATGTATGAACTTCCCTTTTAACCTTCTGATTTGAAAATTTAATTTTTTGACTATTGATTAGTTTGTAAATGAACTTTGTCAACTACATTTATTCCATTTATCTTTGACCTCTTTGTGCTATAAATTATTGTGGTTAGTTCTTAATGCTTGGGTTAATGAGGTACCATTTATTACCTGGAAGTTTTATAGATGTTTTTACATTTAGAAAATCCACAAAGAATTTTCTGATATCAATGTGAGTGAAGTTCATTTGAAAACTCAATAGCTTACACAAAAATTACTTGTGTTTCTTTCTTTCATTTAATCTTGAAATAGTGAGGATCCTGTAATGACCATCGGGGTCAGTTTAGTGTTTCCACAATTTCTCGATGTTTAGAGCATTTTTGTAGCTACCCCATGTCATAGTGACTTGCTGGTACCGATAGTTTTGTTCCCTGGTAGTTTTATAGATTGAATACTTTTTTATTATGGTTAATTCGATTATTTCTCATTTTAAATGACCTTGGATTTTCATTTCATTAGTTCTTGAGTCTATAATACCGATTACATGAAATTTGTATATGTGGTTTGTCGAAATTGGACTCTGTTTCCATTTCGTGCCTTTTGGGAATGTTTTAGAAGTTTCTTTCAAATTAGCCTTAGAGATCAATAAATTGGCTAGTTTGGTCGATAAATTGGTATTCGGTGGCTTTATTTATACACTTGTTCATCACAAAGTTTCACCATTTCTGACATATTTTCCTCCATATCTCTCTATCTTTAGAGCATAATTAAGAATCTTAAAGGGTTATATTAAGGTTTTGGTCCTGGAATTTCCATATGGTGGTTCTGTGATCATTTTAATCAGGTAATTTCTTGATTTATATTTAGTTGTAAAGTTTTTCCTACGACATAAACCTTCTACGACTTATTTCTTCATTATCTTCTATTGGATTGAGCAAGATTTTGTATCATACGGTCTAAAAGCTAATCTCTACATATTGGTAGAAGTATTATATTTTCTTGATCTACGAGGGTTCAGAGATCCATTTTTAGGTTGATTTCAACCCTGCTATACCTATAGAAACATATGTGTTATTTTACTCGTCTTGACATGTGTATTATGTTTTCTCTATCTTCGTGTGATTCTGAGTTTGTTTGTAACGTTCAATTACTTCAATGTATTTCTCAAGGATACCATTAGCATACAGGTAGGCTACAACTTAATTTTTCTAGACTGGGTATTTAGTGATGCATATGTTTGGTAAATATCCATCTCAGGGTTGGGTTACTAGTCTGGAACCCCGTTACAGTTGTCACTTTAGTCTACGGTTTATCTTAATGGCCTTTCTGCATGTTATATACGCCAGGGGATATGTAGCCCCTTCTGTGTGTTTCATGCTTCTATGGAATATTGTTGGGTTTGGGAGGGGATAAACTAGGGGTTTGAGCTTAGTAGCTAACCTCTGTACTTCGACAGTGGCTTTAGAGCTGATCCAAACTGTTGTTTTATTATGTTTGATGAGCATGCATGATTATGGGGTTGTAGGTAGGCGGTTGGGAGTTTTTGCTAAAAGATTATAAAAATACTTGGTTTTTATTGATAATAACACCTGAGAAGGTTTTTATCTATTATTATATACGTCTCCACAACTACTTGGCAGTGTGGAGCTATTTTAGTATTCCATGATGGTATTTTCTGGAAATGCCTATCGGCAATGGTTGGGATTTTTGTTGAGATACGATATACAGGCTGATCCTGGGTATTGGCATTTATTCCTAGTAACTATAACCTATTTTTCTATTTATGAGAGTTTTATATATGAGTTCGAGTTCCTCGACGGTCCTTATAGACTTGCGTTGCTGTGGCTGGGGCATGATGCACAGCCTGGGGGAGGAGTATATGACAGAGTAGTGGTATATAGTTCGAGTCCTTAGTGGGCCTTACATGCCTTACTACTAGAGGAGGAGTGTGTGGAGTTACTATCAAGACGTATTTACTCTTCAGTACCCCCTTGCATTACATTCTTTCGTGCTTGTTTGTACTCTTCGGGCTTATGGGGGAGACCCGTTGGGTTACATGTATGCCTAGTTGTACTACTAGTAGTATGGGATGTTGGTGGGTCTTATCTCTAGCAAGGGTTTGTTTTATACATTCTGAGGTTACTAGTTACTCTCTTTTCCTTACTTGTTGATAGATTAGCCCGTTATTGATCTTGTATTATCCTTAATGATCTTTCATTTTTCTATTTATATTGTAGTTCCAAGTAGGTTTCACATTAGTCATTATTTTCTTATGACCTAGGTCCTCTTTGTTTGCACGTTGATAGTTGATCTACCTTCATACTTGTTAGCTGTTGCTATGATTACTCCCTCTCTGTCTGTAGCTTCATCATGCTTTACCTTATTTTATGCTTGCTTTTCCCAATCGACCTATGATGCTTACTAGGTACTCATTGTTTTTGTTACTTACGTTGTACTCTTGCATCTTTTTTTATGCATATCTTTGAATGAGTCGGTAGGGAAGACGTGATCATGCGAGAAAGATCTGAGTTGTTTTAGAGATACAGTGAGTAGTTGTCATTCAACAAGCAGTTTTCATTCTTGTTTACTAGTACTTCTTCTAGTACAAAGTTTTCCTACTTTTGGTTCAAGATGGATACCTTATAATTTTCCCCCATTACGGGTTGTATTTTATACTATTCTGTATATAGATTCTATGCAACCACAATTCCATGTTCTTAGGATTTACTTTTAGTTATCAATTTTGTGTCCTTCTGTTGTTTCTTCTCTTCATCTCCTTTCATTTTCTTATTTTTGTATTGGGTAATGGTCCATCTTTTAACGCTCTGGGCATAGGATAAGCTTGTTTGTAGTTGGGATGTAGATGTCATCACAACTCGATTTTAAGGTCGTGATATAATTATATTATAGCTCTAGGTTCAACTATGTCTCTGTCTGTAGGAGCAAATGTCTGGTAGAGTCCCGCAGATCAACACGTAGACGTATGTATCCTATCTTAGGGAGGATACAAGGCTTTTTAGGATGGATAACCTTCTTTGACTCATTTTATGAGAGTTTTCTATTTGTTCTTGGAGATTTACCTTGAATTTAATCTTTAGAGATATTTCTCACCTGTTCTGCATCTGGTGATGATGAAGCTCCCCCTCCTCTATAGAGAGATCCACTTAGGGGCCGAGGTAGATCCAAGGCCCATGGCTAAGATCTTTCTAGAGTTATTTGACCTAATCCTACACCTATAGATCTACAACTACCAAATATGATAAAATTTTGCAATAAGTCCCTTTAAGGGATATGGCAGAGTATGTATACAACATTTTCTAGGGTGCCTATTGATGAGTCCCATACTTCAGCTCAGGGAGCAGTACGGGGTGCCCGTCTCCTCCTGCTTAGTTGATACAAGTGGCAGTGACAGTTCCTCATCCATAACCTATTCCAAATGTACCGGCAGTTTAGATTCATATTTTATCCCCATTATGACTTTTGAGGACTGGAAGATGTACAATCACTTTATTCGTATGGGCATTTGAGATATTATGGTTACTCCGGGAAAGATCCATATGAGCTTTAGATAGGTTACATACTTTGGTCTTAAGAGTTACACATAGAGGGGACTTTAATGGGTATATGTTAGAGGGGATGTCTATGGCCTGGTGGAGAGTATAGAGAGAGAGAGCAGACCGGTAGGGTCACCACCTATGACATCGAGCCAGTTTATAGATGCCTTTATGAATAAGTATGTTTCCCAGTGTTTGAGAGGATAAAAAGGATGATTTTCTTATTTTGTAGCAGGGATTAATGACAGTTACTGAGTACAAGTCCAATTTCACAGCTTTCGATATATGGGGGTACTATATTACCGACAAAGGATGAGCGAGTTTGCCGCTTCACATTCGGAATGAGATTAAAGTTACAAATGGAGGTTGATTTTTTGATTGCTTTGGGTAGTCTGTTGTTGGCAGTAGTTGATCATGCCCGTACCAAGGGAGACTCTACCACTTGTCCCAATAGGGAGGAGATAAGAGACAATGTCACTAGGGAGATTTTATTAGTTCTCAACCTTCTTGGAGGTGTTATGACAGGCGTAGGCCTCAGAAGCAACAAGGCCAACAAAGAAGCCTAGTACACCAATACACACTTACTTACTCAGTTGATAATAGTTACAGTAGCCAGCCCACAAGGGGCACATCTTTAGGGTCTTGGAGCTGTGATGCCCAGAGTAGTTCATATGGTCGAGGCATAGCCCATGATTTTTAAGTGTAGAGAGATAGGGAACTTTTCCAAAAATTATTAGCAATGTTAGGCCATTCAGAAAGCAGCACGGGTTGTAGAGCCTTTTCGAGCAGTATCATCATTGTCAAACAGTGAATTGAGGCGGTCATCATGGGGGCTAAAGGGATAGAGAAGGGTACCTAAGAGAGCATCAATAGGGTGCTGGGTTTCATTAGTTTTATGTTGTACCCGATAGAGCCTAGGCAAAGACTTCTGATTTATCACAAGTATATTATCTATTTGTTACCAGCCATCCTTCAAATTTTTTTACCCTATGTCCATATATTTTGTGCCCCATTTTGGTGTTATGTGTGAGACTTTACCTCTTCCCATGAATATGGATACTCAAATTGGTGAGCCTTTAGTAGTTTGTGTTATTACGATATGGGGCTTCGACACCCGAGCTGATCTCATGGCTCTAGATATGATTTATGTTGATGTGATTCTGGGAATGTATTGGTTATCCCCTAATAATGTGGTTTTGGATTGCTTTTGCAAGACCGTTACCTTATCTCTATTCGATGGTGTGGAAGGGTCCTATTGGTCACCCGGTGCTGGACATTTCTAGAATGCAGTCTAGTAGATTTCTTTCCAAGGGTTGTGTAGCTTACTTAGCTTATGTTCATTATGTGAGTGTTAAACCTCCTTTCCCCGAGTTTGAGCCCCTTTTTGGAGACTTTCTGGATGTTTTCCCTAATGAGTTTCCTGGCCTCGTACCTAAGCGTGTTGTTGATTTTTCTATAAAGGTTGAGCCAGGCACCTAGCCCATTATCTCTAGTAGATCTCCTAAATCTCAGTACTCAACCTTAGGATTTTACTTCCAGAGGATTTATCTGTCCTAGTAATTCCCTGTGGGGTGATCCAGTATTATTTGTGAAGTATAAGGACAAAAATATGTGTATGTCCATTGATTATAGGTAGTTGAACAAGGTTAACTTTACGAATAGGTATCCTTTATGGCAGATTGATGATCTTTTTGACCAACTTTAGGGTGCTATTATGTTCTTAAAGGTTGACTTGAGGTCAGGTTATCACCAGTTAAGGATTCAGGCTGAGGATATTCGGAAGACTTCTTTTTGGACTCGGTCTGGACACTATGAGTTCCTAGTTATGTTTTTTGAGCTAACTAATTTCCAATATGCATTTATGGATCTCATGACTAGAGTTTTCAAGCCATATATGGACTCCTCTGTGATTTGTTCATTGATGACATCTTGGTTTACTCCTGGAGTAGGGTGTAGCATGAGGATACATTGAGTGTTGTACTTGAGTACTGAGCACCTATATGCAAAAATTCTCAAAATGAGAGTTTTGGATAAACTCTATAGCTTTTCTGGGTCATGTTGTATCTTTAACAGGTATCAATGTGGATCCAGTGAAGGTTTTAGTAGTTTGTGATTGGCCTCGTTCTACTACTCCATCAAAGGTTTGCAGTCCAGTTGGGTTAGCTGTCAATTATAGATGGTTTTTATGAGGATTTTCATTCATGGGAGCTCCTATGACTAGATTGACCCAGAAGTATGTTCTTTTCTGGTCGTCTAAAGAGTTTGAGTCCAATTTTCGGAGGCTCGAGGAGTTGCTTACTTCAGCTCCAGTATTATCACTTCCAGTTGAGGTCCAGTCATATACAGTTTATTGTGATGCCTACAGTATTGGTTTTGGGTGTGTGTTGATGCAACATGGTAGAGTTATTTATATGTTTTACGTCATTTGAAGGTTCATGACCGCAACTACCCCACCATGAGTTGGAGTTGGCAGCGGTAGTTTTAGTGCTCAAGATCTTGAGAAATTACCTCTATGGAGTTTATTGTAAGATTCTTAGTGACCACAATAGTCTATACTACATATTGAGCCACAGGGAGTTTAATCTTAGATACAGGAAATGGGTTGAGCTTTTGAAAGACTATGAAATCAGCATTCTTTACCATCTGGGAAGGGTGAACATGGATGTAGATTCCTTGAGACGAAAGGCAATTAGCATGAGTAGTTTGACTTCCATATCAGTTTCAGAGAGGCCATTAGCCTTAGAAATCCAATATCTGGATAACCATTTGTTCAGGTTGAATATTTCAGACTGAGTAAAGTTTTTATGTATGTTGAGGCTAGACCTACACTATTTAATCAGATTCGGCAGCATCAGTATGAGGATAGATCCTTGGTTCATATTCAAGAGTTGATTCTGAGGGGTGACTACTGTTGTGCATCATTAGATTTTGATGGAGCACCATTCAAGGTGATGTATGATAGGCGTTTCAGATTGCTGATTAGTTGGTACAATAAAGTTGAGGTTCGATATCAAACTTTAGATTTTGTTCGAGTTGCTATAGAGAGTATTAGAGTTATCCAGGACAGACTGTAACATAATAGAGTAGGAAGAACAACTACAAATATCAGACATTAACCTCTTGAGTTTAGTATTGGAGACCTGGTTTTTCTATTGGTCTCACCCATGAAGGGAGTCATGAGGTTTGGTCGGAGGGGAAAGCTTAGCCCAGGTTTGGTAGACCATACGATATTATTGAGCAATTTGGGGAAGTTTTTGTTGGATAATTTTCAGAGTACGCAATACACTAGAAGGGGGGTTGAATAGTGTGTAGGAATTTCTAAACTTTTTGCGGAATTTGTGGAGCTAAGAAGAAAGCTGTAAATAAATGGACACAATGATTTATAGTGGTTCGGCCT
>JBDJHY010202357.1:0-11588 GCA_039654485.1 Withania somnifera | reverse complement strand
TGGGGGTATCTAATCCCATATGCAAAATCCTCATAAAAAGGCATACATTTTAATAGTAATCAAGACTAATTGGCGAAAGCTCAGGCTTATCCCCTTATATCATATCTCAGTGAAAAAACAAGTACAATCATTTAGTCAAAATTCCACATCATAGTAAAAATACATTTTCACCATGTAGGTAGTACAAGAAAACTCGGTGATATTGAAAAAAGAACCTCAGTAACACAAGAAAATAGATCCATATTGATCATGAGCATAGAAGTGGAATGTTTAAATATATATAAGAATTAGTTTCTATAACTTCTCCTAACTGAAATATATTAGATGGTTGTTAAGCCCTAGTCATAAGGTGTAATCTTCCCTAGCCCATCCACACCCTTAAGCCACGAGTAACCACATCTTGGATGCCACAACTGCCAAAAAGGCGACCCTTAAGGGCTAAGAACACAACCTATACAGGGGAACACATGAATCTATGAAAATTTAGTCAAATACCACTCACTCCTTGTCTCATACTAGGATAGGAGTAAAATAATAACAATCCATTAAGGCCAAATTTAGTGGGGTATAACATCATCACAAAAGGAAGCTAACGACACAACATAGTCGTACTATACCCAATTAGGTACATGTAATTACTTAAGGATACTAATTGGCTGAAAAAGCCATATCCCACTATACCTTTCCCCAAAATGGGTCCAAAAATGTAATCACACATAACAGCTAAAGTAAAACACAAATAATCAACCTACCTAAATTAGCTCTAAAGCCACCAGCCTATGTCGGGGGATAGCTGCCAAGTTCTGATTACTTTTTGATGTCCTCTACAACCTCACTACGGTCTATCATTCGTGTATAGTGATACACATAAAACAAGTTACTCCTAACCTAGAACACTACAGTCCAGAGTCACTATGAGATACACAAGCAGTGCAATACATCCCCCGGGTAATTAGTTAAGCTTCAAGCTAGCTAAATATGCCATAGGCCTGATAAGTAAGAATATTGGGGTGAAAATAATCATCCCATCCCCCAACAGGTGCTTTACCATATATATAATATTCTAATACCCAATTTGAAGAAAGTAGATTCTAGACAACCTGAATTTCGGTGAAGCCCTCGAAAAGTATGCTCCAAATGACAAAAATCACACACTTTAATGATCCACTCGATCATTTCCTTACATTTCATCTTTTCCTATGCTTAGAGTTGTTTGTTAGTTTCCCCAAGTCATTTATGACTTTCTAAGATTGATAACTCGGTTCCCTGGTGACTCGTTTGCTTGATATCTCAGTTTCTCTATTTAAGTTTTTAAATAGTGGAACTTGAAAGTAAAATAGTAGTAAACATGCTCAAAATTGAATTTTATAGGCCTGTTAGCTCCAAAATACCGACTTTGGGCTAGATGGCCCTTAAATTAGTGTCCTGGGCTTTTTGTTTTGAGTTTGGGTTATTTTCTGGAAATTTAGCCCATCTGAATCTCATTTTTGAGCCAGGATGGTCTTTTGATAATTAGAGCATCAAATCGGGATTTCATCAACACTTTCAGCTTCAAAATTTTGATTTTGGGCTACTTGAGTCACTGTTTGCTTCCTAGGGTGGCCGAGCTTATTTTGAGCATGTTTGTGGAAGTCCTTAGTTGGACTCCATTTTTATCCTTTTGTGGTTGGGGTATTTTTCACTTAAAGGTCCTTAGATGGTCGTGTTGTTGAGTCTTTTATGTGTTTTCCACCAAAAATCCACTTTTGGTTTACTAGAATTGGACTCCAAATGCTCGTTTAAGACTCCTCAGAGTTTTCCTCTTTTTGAAAAGATTGTTGCAGGTCACAGACCACACCAGCGATGCTTGGGTCATGTTAGAGAGGTCACCCCTAAGCCAAAGGGGATGCCCTATTGAAGTTCACCCCTGTGCCAAATTAGCCACCTTGACAAGGTCGCACTTGCGCCCCCTACACTTTATAGATATAGGATCTCCCTTTTCATTTTCCAGCTTGTATCTTTTTATTTTTTAGTTCCTTCTTGAGTGTGCGAGCTAAGTTTTGAGGGTTTCAAGCTGTGGGGACTTGCGTGGGTTGTGTGGGTGATTGTGGGAGTTCACAGTGCTAGGTTTTCAGGGTAATTCTTGTTATTTTTTCTTTTCTTTAATTTTGCAAAAAAAATTTACTCCAATACTTTAAACCTAATTTTTCCTTCGATTTGTTGACTCTTTAAGCTCAAATTTAGACCACGAGTTTCCCAAGCTGAAGGCTATATGCTAGTATATTT
Organism: Withania somnifera; assembly: GCA_039654485.1. Taxonomy (NCBI): domain Eukaryota; kingdom Viridiplantae; phylum Streptophyta; class Magnoliopsida; order Solanales; family Solanaceae; genus Withania; species Withania somnifera. The sequence continues at coordinate 9,323 of JBDJHY010202357.1, read as the reverse complement.
AGTTTATTTTTATAGGTTGTACGGCCCACTTTTCGCCCATAATTTCTAATTATAATATGGGTCTTATTATTTATATTTTAATCCATGGACTTGTAATTTGTTTAGTTTTGGGTGTATCGACCGTGTTGGAGCTTCAAATCTGCATTATGCGTACTTCAGGGATTCTGGCGGTCATCCAGATAGGATATGTTTATTTATGTGCATTATAGACTGAGTTATTATTATTATGCTTGTGATATGGCTAGTAGTATGGAATGGGTAGGTTAGGTTGATCATTGTATTTATATTGGTATCCTTGTTCGATTTGGGGGGGTGCCCGTGAGAGGGTATAGAGGAAGATGGGTTGTATGCCCGGGTCCTAGCTCCACCGTGTGGAGTCCACTGACCTTGGGAACTATTTTAGCTATTACGATGAGTGTGGTGAGATGGTCCTTTAGCTGGTGTCCTTTGGCCAATCCTAGATTCCGTTTACTTTGTATTTCCATTATTATTCATCTTATTGTTGGTGTCATGTTGACACTCTTATATATTTACTATTTAGAATGGAGCTTTGGCACAGATGTAGTAAATGTGAGGTTGATTATTGAAACTAGCAGGGGGGTGCGTCTAAGGTTGATTATTAACACTGATAGGGGGTGTGTTTTTGAGGTTGATTATTGACACTAATAGGGGTTTTTGTCCGAGGTTGAATTTTGACACTGACAGAGGATTTGTGTTTGATGGTACTGTTCTACTTTACTTTCCTGTTCCCCTTTGTATTTCCTTTGTATGGTGTGTGCTTACTTGGCTTAAGGGGGAATCATGATAGATTTTTCTGTGTTATTTGTGCTTATCGACGGGATGGGGCGCCAGGTAGGTTTTACTATGATGTTTGTACTTACTAGTGGTATAAGATGCCAGGTAGGTTATGAGTGTTTGCTTTCTATTCCTTATTTAGCGTGATCCTTCTATTCTATTGTTATTCATGGTTCATGCATATATGGTGTCATGATTAGTGGGGTTTGACTGAGCTGGAGCACAGTTATGTTTCCTTTCAGATACTAGTCTTTATAGATTGTGTGTACCATATTTAGTTCCTGTAGATCTATACTAGCATGTTTGATATCTTACCCCTCTGCTTATTATTAGTTTTTCCTGCTTCTTTTACTGCTCCTAAATACTATTAACCTTTTTTACCTCCTCGTCTTTATTTCTCGCATTTTATTTTAACCCAGTTGGCCGGTGATGTTTATTGGGTTCCTTATTTTGTTCTGATGCTGTATTTCTATATCTTTTTCTGTGGTGCAGATACTGGTAGGGGTTATCAATGATGTGTAATCATGCGGAGTTAATTTATCCAACTGTGGAGATTACAGTGAGATTTATCGTCTGAGCTGACCGTGTTTCCCTAATCTTAGCTTGCTTTATTTGGTCTACAGCAGTCCCTGCATTGTATTATCTTTTTGGGAGTTATTTGTATTTTGTATCTTTTAGTTCCTATATAGTAGCTCCATATTCCACTAACACTAGGTTTTGGGATTTAGGTTATGTATGATATCCTTTTAGCTTCTGTTCTTTGTGTATTATTTATGCCTTCCTTTACTGAATTTGATGTTTTGAGAGGTTATAGCCCATTACGCATAGCTCTGGGATTTAGGGTTAGGATTATCTATAGGAGGGTTGTAGACACCATCATGACCTGAGATTTTGGGTCCTGATAGAGTGATGTTAGAGTTTAGGTTCACCGATCTCATTGGAATAGGAGAAAGTACCTAGTAGAGTCCGCTGGATTGATGCATACACGTCCGCATCTAATCTTTGCGAAGCTACGGGTACCTTAGGAAACACTGTCCTCTTTGGAATCCTATGTACTTTGTTATTCGTACTCTTTTGGTACTTACCTTAACCTCATTCCTTTGCAGATGGTCCTTAATGGAGGATTTCGGTAGATCGGGACCCTCCCCCAGTAAGCCAGGAAGGGGTAGGGGATGATGCTCCATTGGTTGCTACTGTCCCTGCTACTTCACAATCGTAGGCATGCTCTATGTCGCCGCAACAACCTGTTCAGCCACCACCTATCGCATTCTAAGACTTATTGAGGAAGATGTTTCAGATGTTGGATGGTACTGTGGCGGATAGGCCACAGTCATCTGCTCAGGGAGCAGCACAAGGTGTACTGCCTCCCTAACTTCTGCAGCTCTAGCACCACCACTAGTAGTACCACCAGTTGCACCACTTTAGACTACCCCACTTCCCCTACACCAGCACTAGAACCTTTTATACCCACATTTGAGGTGTGAAAGATTTTGGACCATTTCCTCTGAGTTGCCCCCTCCAGGATCTCTGAAGCATAAGGGAAGGAACCCCACGAGTTTGTTACTATTTGTGAGGAGTGCCTTCGAACATTAGAGCTTCTAGATTCTCACAAGGTAGACTTCATATCCTATCTACTTAAGGGTGTCTCCATTCGGTGGTGGTGGACATTTTGAGACCGTACACCACAAGGTTCAACTACGCTTACTTAGGGATATTTTAAGGAGGCATTTATAGCTCAGTACGTGCCTCAGAGTGTCCGTAAAGTATCGTGGGAATAATTTAAGGGATTGAGACAGGGTTCGATGAAAGTCCCAGAGTATAAGGCATGATTTATTGATTTATCCAGATATGTTGGAAACCTGATATCTTCTAAAGAGGAGCAGATTCGTTGTTATGCCTGTGGACTGAGGCCTAACTTGCAACACCATGTTGAGTTACTTTTGGTATTACAGAAGTTATTTTTGGATTTTTCTAACCATGCTCACCGTATAGAGATCTTGACTCACTTGGCCCAAGGGTGTTGCAAGAAGAGGCAACACTTTCATGGTGGGTTTTTATGGTCCATGTTAGAGGATCGTGATTTATACAGGAGATTCTAGCCAAGTAGAAAACACCAGGCCTCTACTAGCGGGGAGAGAATCCAGCTTGTCAAATGCCCAATTTTGAGTTTGTGAGGCGTTACTGAGGGGTCACATGGCTAGTTCAGGTCACATGATATTTTCTATGAGTGAGGGGGAAAGGGCCACTATACTTGGGCTTGTCCCTGGCATAGGCCCTCTCAGGCTGCAATGCTACCTGTTCAGCCACTGCAGGCAGTGCCACTAGCTTTTTTGGGAGCTAGGAGAAGAGGCCCGGTGGCTAGAGCTAGAGGTAGGGACTTAGGTGCACAGTAGGAGGGGGAGCATCGCCAGATTTAAGCTATTCCTAACTGGGCCAAGTCCGAGGCCTTCGATGCATTTGTTATTGGTATGTTATCTATATTTGGGATTGCTACACTGATATTATTTTATCCGGGTTCCACCCTCTTCTGTATTTATGTTTATTTTTTCTTTGAGATTGGGTGTTGATAGTAAGTGGTTACTTGTACCCTTGAGTGTATCTACCCCGATGGGTGCAGTCCTAGCGGTGGACTGGGTATACATGTCATGTCTAGTGACTTTTAGGGTTACAATATGTGTACTAATTTAATTGAGCTGGCTATGTTAGATTTGATGTGATTTTGGGGATGGACTATTTTACGTTGTATCGTCTAGCCCTGGATTATTATGCCAAGTCCATGACCTTATCTATGCCTAGTGTACCCCTTGTAGTGTGGCGTGGTCTCACCAGCTATTCGTCAGTTCGGGTCATTTCTTATTGTCAAGTCGGTAGACTTGTCGCTTGGGGTTGTTATGCTTATTTGGCCCACATTAGAGATGCTAGTACTAAGTCCCTTTCCCCTGAGACTTTGATACTTTTTAGTGAGTTTGTTGATGTTTTCCCTACCGATTTACCGGGCCTTCCACCTGAGAAGGATATAGATTTTGTTATCGAGGTTTAGCCGAACACCAAGCCTATTTCCATTCCTTTGTATCGTATGACACCGGATGAACTTCTTGAGTTAAGTGTCCAACTGCAGGACTTGATTGATAGGGTCTTTTTCCGTCCTAGTGTTTCATTATTGGGTTTCCTAGTGTTGTTTGTTTTGAAGAAGGACGGGTCCCTACAAATGTGTATTGATGATATGTAGCTGAACAAGGTGACATTAAGAATAAGTATCCTCTACCTTGCATTGATGATTTGTTTGATCAGCTTCAGGGAGCCACAATATTCCTTCAGATAATTCTAAGATCTAGTTACCACCATTTGGGTTCGGGCTGAGGATGTCCCAAAGATAACTTTTTGGACAAGGTATGGGCATTAAGAATTTTTTGTGATTTCATTTGGCATGACTAATTCCTCCGTGACTTTTATGGATCTAATAACTTGGGTATTTCATCCCTATCTGGATTCATTTGTGATTGTTTCTATCAATTACATACTAGTTTACCCGCAAAATCGAGCCGAGCATGAGGGCCACCTAAGCGTTGTGTTGCAGACTTTGAGGACTGAGCGACTTTATGCTAAGCTCTCAAAGTGTTAGTTTTGGATAGATTTTGTCTCCTTTTTAGGCCATATGGTATCAGGTGTCGGTGTCAGTGTTGATCCAGCTAAGGTTGCAGCAGTATAATTAGCCTCGACCTATGCTCGTCATAGAGATTCGTAGCTTCCTGGGGTTACTAGGGTATTATCATCAATTTTTTCAGGGTTTCTCTTCCATTGCAGCCCCCTTGACTAGAATGACATGGAAAGATGCTCCATTCCAGTGGTAAGCTGAGTGTAAGGCCATTTCTTTGAGGTTGAAGGAGTGGCTGACTACCGCTTTGGTCCTTGTTCAGCAAGTTGAGGGCCTGTTGTTTATAGTATATTATGATTCTTTAGGTATTGTTCTGGGTTGTGTTTTGATGCAGCAGGGCCATGTTATAACATATGCATCGAGGCAGCTGAAAGATCATGAGTGCAACTAGCCACCTATGTTTTGGAGTTGGCGGCGGTAGTTTTTGTGCTTATGATATAGAGGCACTACTATACGGAGTCCACTATAAGGTATTCACTTATCACCGTATCTTTCAGTACATTCTTAGTCAGGAGGATCTTAACATGAGGCAGTGCAGGTAGGTAGAGCTCCTGAATGAATACGACTTAACTATTCTCTAGCCTCCGAGCAAGGCTAACGTATTTGCTGATGCCTTGAGCAGAAAGGTGATAAACTTGGGTAGCCTAGTTGCAGTTCCTATTTATGAGAGGTCATTAGCTCGAGATGTCCCGTTCTTGGCCAACATGATGGTTAGGTTAGACCTTTCACCGCCAAACCGGATTATTTCCCATATTGAGTCCCCATCGTCCTTGCTTGACCAGGTTCAATAGTGCCATTATGAGGACCCACGTCTAGTTTAGTTGAGGGAGAGGGTCCTATCGGGTCAGTTTGATTAGGCTAGTGTAGATGTTAATCGTATATTATGGGTTCATAGCCTCCTTACTATTTTGAGGGTTGGTGATCTGATTCTGACTTTGCCCATTGCTCCAGGTACTTTATCCACATAAGTACTACGATTATGTATTGCAATTTGAGGTAGCATTACTAGTGGTGAGGTATGAGGAGGTCTATTACATCCTTCATGTCTCAGTGTTTGAACTGTTAGTAGGTAAAGTTTGAACACTAGAAGCCGGGTGGTGAGATGTAGAGGCTTCTTATCCCTATGTGGAAATGGGAGCGGATTACTATAGACTTCATCGCAGGGCTTCCCAATACTTCCCAATGCATATGGATTGTCGTGGATCGATTGACCAAGTCATCTCACTTCCTGCCAACTTGTTCGATTTGAAGTCCAGAGATATTGGTTGAGTTATATTTCCATGAGGTAGTTGATCTTAGTCATAATTACATGTTTTATTGCCATTAAAGTCCCATATTTAAGCTTAGTTTTGAGAGCAATTGCGTGTTTTGTAGTATCTTATTGATTGATATTTGTTACTTTAACTAAACCACATGATTAGTCTATTTCAGGGTCTATTTAGAGCCTACATAGATGAAAACCAAGAGGAAATGGAAGGCAGAAGGATTGGAGATCATCCAAGGTATATATGATAAGAAACAAGCAGACACAAGGAGAAGAAGGATAATCAAGATTGTCATCACGTTGTGATGCAAATCATGATGGGCTACTATTTTGGCCTAAAAACTCCATCACAATTTGGATCACAATGTGATGGAGATTGAATCACGATTGGAATCACATCGTGATCCCTTATAATTTGCCAGAAGTCTATCTCCTTTTAGGTTAAGTTAAGGGCAAAAGGGTAATTTCGTGTGGAAACTATATAACCTTTGTTGAGGCAATTTGGAGAGCAGTTTTTCCATAGCTTTTTAATAAAGTTCAATAGTTTTATCTGGGAGCCGCTGTGGAGGCTGAAGGACAATTGTATACCCTTTTCTTCTCCTTTTTTTAATATATTTATATGTTTTGATTTGAATGATTTGTTATGATTTTTCCATATCTATGTGGAACTAGTTCTTCTTTTCCTAGGGTTATGATATAAACTAGCAAGACGATTATTTAATTTGAAAAAATTATCATATAATTGGTTTTATGTTTCAATGTAGTATCTTATTTCTTCCCGACCATTAAGATAAATTTATAAACCTAAAATTGAACTAATCGGGAATCTAAAGGGTAGAACCAGAAACATAAGGAGTGAGTTCATATATAGATTATACCAAGGATGAATAATTGAGTATGATTTGCAACTAAGACATGATCGTGTACTTAGCTTTCCTCGCTTGGTTCACTACGGGATGATAACTATAATGCATTCTAAACTAAATTATCACAGCATATGTCAATCGAAGTAGTTAAGGGATTTTGTTAGATAGTGATTAGAGGATGATCATTTCCTACTAGCCCAGAACCAAAAATTAGATAACTAAAGTTAATTAATTAAATTAACTAAATATGATTGCTAGAAAACCCATATCCTAGTTCGATTCATTCATTAATTATAGTAAAAATATATTCTTCTCTAGATTAATTGTTCATTAGTTAATTTTATCATTCTTAGTTTAATTACATTCCCAATTATATCTCTGCAAACTCTCCGCTTAAATAATAATTAAGAATTAGTTTAATCCAGTTAATACAAGTCCCTGTGGGTTCGACATCCGGCTCATAAGAGCCATTACATTAATTGTATGATCGTGTACACCTGCGCCTGTATTTGGATATAACAGTAGTCAGACTTCATCGGGTACCACTATCTATATATCCGCTCAGGGCACTCAGTTTACTTTGCGGTGGTAGAGATCGATTTAGAGAGAGTTAGGTACAGAGGTTGACTTGAGTACAACGTTTCACCTACAGACGGATGGGCAGTCCAAAAGGACCATTCAGGTACTTCAGGACTGTTGTGTTCTTGTGTTTTTTATTTTGGAGGTAGTTGAGATTGGAACTTTTCCTTAGCATAGTTTTCATATAATAACAGCTACCACTCCAATATCCAGATGGCACCATTTGAGGCTTTGTATGGCAGGTGTTGCGGATTGCCCATTGGTTGGTTTAGTAGTGGTGAGGGCTCAGAATTATTCAGGATCGGCTGTGGGTAGCTCAGAGTAGGCATAATTCCTATGTAGATCATAGACTTCATCCCCTTGAGTTTAGCATTAGCGACTTTCCTTAAATTCTCACCAACAAAGGGCATTATGAGGTTTCATAAATGGGGAAGGCTTATCCCTCGGTTCATTAGGCTGTATGAGGTCTTGGAGAGTGTCAAAGAGGTTGTTACATGCTTTCCTTACTACCTGAGTTAGCTGCAGATCATCTACTTTTCCATGTATTAATGATTTTCCACTATGTAGTGAAGGTTCATTAGGAATAGGACCAGTTAAGGAGGCTACTTAGGAGACAAAGCATGATATGCGGGCCCAGTATCCATATCTGTTCGAGCCTTCAGGTACTACTCCTTTCATGACTTCGAGAAAGAAAGTATTTTTTAGTGATGGATATTGTAATTACCCACTCAGTCATTTCCTTCCATTTCGTCTTTTCCTATTCTTAGAGTTGTTTGATAGTTGCCCAAAGTCATTTATGACTTGCTGATACCGCTAGCTCAGTGCCCTAGTAACTCGTTTTCTTGTTATCTCAATTTCCTTATTTTGAAGTTTCAATTTTGAAAGTGTGGAAATTGAAAGTGAAATAGTAGTAAACGCGCTCGGAATTGAATTCTAAAAGTTCTGTTAGCTCTAAATTATCGAGTTTGGTCTAGATGGACCTTAAGTTTGTGTCTTTGGCTTTTCGTTTTGATTTTGGATTCTTTTATGGAAATTTAGCCCAGCTGAATATCATTTTAGAGCCTAGGTGGTACTTTGATGATTAGAGCGTCAGATTGGGATTCTGTCAATTTTTCCATCTTTGAAATATCAATTTTGGGCTAGTTTAGTCATTGGTTTACTTTCGGGGGGTGCCCGGGCTCATTTTTAGTAGGTTTGTGGAAGTCCTTAGTTAGGCTCCTTTTCGATCCTTTTGGGGTGGAGTCTTTCTTTTTTAAAATTCCTCGTATGATCATTTTGTTAATTCCATTGAGTTCGTGGTATGTTTTCCACCCAAAATGCACTTTCGGTTTCCTAAAATTGGACTCCAGATGCTTGTTTCAAGAATTAGGGAGTTACAGGGAGTTTCATGGGTGATTTTGGGAGTTTGCGGTACAAGGTTTTTCAGGTAATTCTCCTTATTTCTGCTTTTCTTTAATAGTGCAAAATTTTTTTTACTCCATTACTTTAGACCTAGCTTTACCCTTTGATTCATTGTCCCTTAAGTTCAAATTTGGACTACGAGTTCCCCAAGCTTAGGGCTATGCGTTAGTACATTTAGTTTGTTTTTCTGGGCTGTGGGGCCTGCTTTTTTGCCCGGGTTGCTAATTTCAATTTGGGTTTCATTATTAATATTTTGATCCAGGGACTTGTAAAATGTTTAGTTTTAGGTGGTATTTATCGTGTTGGAGCTTTGGATCCGCGGTGCGCGTACTTCAGGGATTTCTTCCAGCATCTAGGTAGGCTAGGTTTATTTATGTGCATTGTAGACTTGGTTATTATCATTATGCTTGTGATATGGCTATTATGGTGGGTTGGGTTGTTAAGGTTTCTGAGAGCCTGTGAAAGGGCATAGAGGGTAAAGGGTTATATGAGCAGGTCTTATCTCCACCGTTTGGAGGAAAATGACTTTAGGAACTATCTTAGCTATTACGTGATGAGTGTGGTGAGATGAGCTCTTAGCTGGTGGCCTTTGGCCGATCCTAGACTCCGTTTACTTTCCATTTCCATTGTTATTCTTCTTATTATTGTTGTTGTGTTGACACTCTTATATATTTACTTTTTGGGCTGGAGCTTTGGCACTGATTTTGTGAGGGTGAGTCCCTAATTTTTGACACCAACAGGGGGTTTGTGTCCGAGTTTGATT
>JBDJHY010202347.1:0-11588 GCA_039654485.1 Withania somnifera | reverse complement strand
ACGGTGAGCTTTGGCATTCGAGCTGATCGTGTATTTCAGCTATTGTAGCTTGATTTTTTTTAGTATTACTTTTATAGGAGCTTGTATATGTATATATATCTCTTTTAGATACTCTGATTTGTAGCTCCGTATGCCATTGACACCAGATTTTTTGGGTTGGGTTTGCATATATATACCTCTTTCTGTTATTGGTTTATTTCTGTTATTTTACTTCCCATTGGTAGATGTGAAAGGTTAAGGCCCACTGCGAGCTATAGGCTGTAGGGACAGGCTTGTCATGGGCGGGTTTTAGGCTTCATCATGACCCGATTTTGGGTCATGACACTAATATATTGGCTAACTGATCCTTCAACTCTCTAAGCTCAGCTAGTTCCATCCTATATGGAGGAATAGAAATGGTCTGAGTACTTAAAATGAGGTCTATACCAAAGTCTATCTACACATCAGAAGGGACTCTGGGTAAACCCTCAGGAAACACATGCACAAACTCCCTGACTACCGGAGTAGACTGATATCAGGAGTCTCGGACTAGGAGTCCTTAACTCGGACTAAGTGGTAGATATACCCCTTAAATATCAAATTTCTAGCCTTCAAATAGGAAATAAATCTACCCTTAGGCACAACTACACTACCTTCCCACTGAATAGGCTTGTCAGGTATTTGAAAATGGACAACTATAGTCCTACAATCAACAATACCATGACATGAATATAGCTAATTCATCCCTAGAATAACATCAAAGTCTAGCGTATCTCACTAATGCAAAACAACTACAACAACCATCCCTAAGACAGACATAGTACAATTACAGTAGATTCTTTTAGCTACAATAAAATCACCAACAGCTATGGAAATGGAAAAGGACTCACATAAAACCTCAAGACTCAATTCAAACTTTCTAGAAACATAGGAATACAAATAAAAAATTAGCTTCATGGTCCAACAATGCATACACATCAATGCCAGAAACCTCCAACATACCTGTCACTACATCAGCTTACTATTCTTGATTGTATTAGGAGCCCAAAGCATAAAATGATTTTGTCCTTAGCCTTCAGTAGTAGAAGAGGAAGCACACTGCTGAGGCGGGCATGTTATTGGGGCTTCCTCTAGAGGAGTAGTCTGGGTTTTGGAACCATCCTATATAACCGTAAGATAATCTATCTGTCTATGTCGTGGCCTAGAAGAATAGAAACTCCTAAAAGGACAATCTCAAAGATTGTGACCAACCTAGTCACACCCAAAACAACCATTCTGCCTAAGATGACACTAGCCCTAATGGTCCTTTCCACTCTTAGTACACAAGGTAGCACTACACTGTAAAGCTGACTGTGTTGGCCTATTTTGTTTATACTTCGTAGGCCTGTAGTTCTACAAAGGAGCACTAAAGGATGAAGGGGCTAGTCTCCTAAAACTCTACATTTGTGATGTCTTATGGTTGATGTGACTCTGTAAATATTGGAGCCTGATTTTGTTGACCTTGACCTCTAGCCTGACATGTTGGTTGCCGGCATGGTGGTATAATCAAAACTGTTTAAGCATGAGTCGTAAAAGAGTATCTCAGAGTTAAACTCCAAAGCACAAAATAACTTGAATAAAGGGAAACACTTCCTAAATGTTCAGTATCCTTCCAATCATAAATATACTGTAGTCACATCCACAAAGAATATTTTTCCTAACACTGGCTTTCAGATATCTTAGGAAACCTTAAACCTAGTGCTCTAAAACTAAGTTTTTCACGCCTCTAAGTCACCTTCTAGGAGGGACAAAAATCCTTAGCCACTGAGTTTCCTCAAAAGATTTAGATGTACCATTGGGTCATACACAACTCTACTCAGACACCCTCGGCAGAAGGAATATTAAGTAAAGTGGTATATGCAGTAGTGGACCCCCGATCAATCAATAAATAAAATAAGCAAATAAATAAGAGAATAAAGACTCAATAAAATACCTCCACTTAATATTTTTTAATAAGAGAATAAAGACTCAATAAAACCTTCTTTCACTAACTTTACTTCAAGACTAACACCTCAGTTCACTCAGGAGTTTCTAAGACTGACATACTTCATGATTACCCTATGTGTAGAGGATACTATACCCTGACAAAGAAAGGCACACTTAATGGGCCAATAATAATACCCAAAGTTTGGCTACGCAGGTTCTAAGAATAAGGACCTCTACCCAACCATTTTGGTTCTAATACTCCTCTCAAAGTACTAATATATCAACATTCACCATTCTTGACTTATTGGAATACCCTCAATTCAACCATAAGTCAAACTACAACTTCAACACTTTTTATAACTTTAATTTGACATTTCATAGTCGATATACTCTCATCTTATAAGTAAGAAAAAATCATCATAAAAACTCTCAATTTGACAAAACTTCTCAATTTAGACATACCTTATATTCATGCTCAGAAATCATATAGAAATCTAAGTAATTATGAAATTTCAATACACAATTCAAGTTCTAAAAGTAAACTTTGAAAACATTAATTAACTCATACTTCAAAGCTTCTTTCAAAATCCTACTACAACTTCGAATCATGCTAACTCATGAGGACTATATAATTTATTAATTATCATGATACTTCACAATTATAACTCAAATTCATAAATTTTATCATATAATAAGGGAAATCTTAATGTATAGAAATTAAGAACCCTAACATGATTCTAAAACTTTAAAATCTTTTAATAAAAGGGTTCTTTTGGAAAAAGGATGGAAGGGATACTTGTTCATAACCTATATATCTAAATGAAGAACTTTTATTGAGAAAAACTGGTGAATAAGTTCTTGCGATGAGAACATGCACTAAAACCCTAACCTTGCCTCTTGAGAGAATTTTAGAGAAGAAACCCTCACTTTGATTTGATTAATTAAAGAATGAATTGAAAAAAGTATTTGGGGATTATATACAAAGTAATTTTGAATCCAAAATGACATGGGATAGGATACCTAAGAGTGTTAAAAGACTAGAAACCCCTTGGGAAAAACGAGTTTAAAATCAGCCTGAGCACCTTCCACGGACGGGTTGATGGTCCATCGAACTAGTTGATAGATTGTCAATCCAGTTGCGGGTCCATCAACTGGTTCGTTGATTATTCCCCCCCCCCCCAGTTGGACTCACTGAAACACTTTATCGGGCCCTTCTACTATCCGTTGAGTATGATGACAAACCGTCGAATGGTTTGTCAACTACTTTGATACTTAGAAAAATTATAAGATTTTAGGATAATGCCACGGATCAAATGATGAACCGTAGAATGACTTCATGATTTGTCAATCACCATGTAAAACTTGGGGATCTATATTGGTCATACTAGACAATGTAACTATCCATTCCACGGTCTGTGAAACTTAGACTGTGCCTGTATATTATGAAATTTCAAAGGCTAAGTTTGTTTAGCTCAAGAAATACCTAGGATGAATTTATAAAATGTTACAAGTTTATTATCAATAAGAAGGTATAGATTATGATGAAATTTTTTCTCCTGTAGAAAGAACGGAATCCATTCATATTATGTAAGCATATGTTTCTATTAGAAGATTTAAGCTTTTCCAAATAGATGCGAAAAGTGATTTTCTAAAAAGTTTTATCAAGGAAGAAGTCTCTGTTAAGAAATCTCTATGTTTTGAAAATCCATCTTGTCCCAATCATGTTTTTTAACTTACAAGATCCCTTGACAGTCTTAAACAGTACCTAAAAGCTTGGTATATGCACCAGAGTACTTTTTTTCTCAATAATAATTTTCAAAAAGAAAAATTGATAACAATTTTTTCACTCAAAAATTATATTACATCATTTTAATCGTTCAAATTGACACTGATGATACAATTTTTGAAAGTAATAACACCTTTTTATATGAGAACTTTGAAAATCTTATGAATGAGAATTTGAGATGAGTTTCATGGGAGAACTCACATTCTTCCTTGGACTACAAATAAAGCAATCAGCTAATAGAACCTCCATTCGTCAAGCTAAGTACACAAATGAGTTGATCAAGATATTTGGATTGGAGAAAGGGAAATCTTTTGGAACTCTTATGAGTCCCTCTACATGTCTAGATATTGATACCCCTAGTAAGAATGTTGATAAAATATATATCACACAATGATTGAATCTCCACCTATCTTACTTTAGTTCAACTCAAAATCATGTTTAGTGTATGCAAGTGCGCACGGTTCCAGTTGACTCCCAAGGAATCCCATTTAGATGCAGTCAAATGGGTCATCAAATATCTCATTGAAATACAAGAACTTGGTCTATAGTATCTCACTCCTCTCATTTTAGTTTGATTGGATATTAAGATGTTGATTTTGTAGGTGACAAAACGATTGAAAAAAGTACAAGTGGAACACGTTAAATTCTTGTAGATTCTTGATCTCCTTCCATAGCAAAAAAGCAAATGTCGGTTGCTTTGTCAATGACCGAATCAGAATATCTCGCACTTGCTAGCTAGGGAACTCAATTACTATGGATGATGCATTAGCTACTTGATTATGATTTATCACTTGATTCATTGCCAATTTTTTGTTATAATACTAGTACTACTAGTCTTAAAAAATATACTACGCATCATTCTAGGGAAAAGTATATAAATATTAAGCATCATTTATTAGAGATCGTGTTGAAAATGGAGATTTTTTAGTTGAATATGTTGTTCTGAAAATTAATTAGTTGATATTTTTACCAAATTTCTCTTAAGAAGAAAGATCTGTTTCCTTAGAGATAAACTCGAAATTACCTTTTTATTTATGTGTAATTATCATTTATGCTTCCTTTTAAAATAAACTAAATATATTTATTTTTTATTTTCTTACCACATTTTTCACATTACCTCTCCTTAACCTCTGCAACTCTTTATTTTAAAAATCCCTTCCTCTTCTTTTCTTACCGCTTCGTTTTCCTCACTCTCTACTTATATTCTATTCGACTCTCATCCAATTTTCATCATATTTCTGCATTCTTCTGCTTGTATTATATTAGATTCATGGCTTTTCAAAAATCTGGTCTCAGACTGCATATCCAAAACCATAGACATTTTTATGTCCCTGTCATCTGACTCTTTAATGGAACCACCTTTTCATACTCTCCTACCTCCAAAAAGAGACCTATTTCCAGCAAAAAGGTAAAATCCAAGAAATCTCGAGCAGATTCCACTTCCTAAAGACATCACCTTTTTGGGGTGTAGAACAAAAAAGAAAGTGTAAAGCCTTTTAGAGTCAACAAATTATTCCTAGAAGGGTATTCAATATTCAGTAATTTGACGAGATTCGATGTCCATTAAGACCCTATTTCAAAGCCCAGAGCTTTTTCTTTTGCTACGACTTTGTGGTCTTGAGTACTACAAGGAACCTGTACATCTCTTTTATGCAATTTTTTTTCTATCTAAGGACAATGGTGTTAGGAAATTGAATCAATGTTTACAATTTTATGTTTGAAAGTGTTTTGGAATGAAATTTGTTGGCGTCGTTCCTTATATGAATGGAATTTGTCCTCATGCTTATGATATATCTATCGAAGACGCAAAGTTTTTTATTACTAACGAGGACTATGATCATCCAGACTTCGGACCCTTGTCTCTATGTTTTAAGAACCGAATACTGGACCACATGATTTCAGCCACTCTTGACCCCAAAAAAGGCTCCATTAGCAACATTTCCAACAAGTATGTCTTTGTCTTCTACTGCTTGATGAAGAAACATAGAATCAATTGGAACTTATAATTTTGTGAGAACATGCTAGAAAGTGCTGAGCATCCCAATCCTACAGTAAGCCTGCCTTATGGACTTCTTAGCACATACATTGTGATGGACTTCATGATCGATTTTTCCTCCTTCAAGAAATTGAGATTTGTGCAAATTATGAAACTCATACTTTTCAAGTATGGGTTATGTTCTACTAAATGGGATGCAGTGCAAAAAGGATCTATGAAATATCGACTAGAACAGCCTAATATCAACAAAGTGTCGCCGACTTTTCATCTTTAATACTGAAGGAAGAAGAACAGATCAAGACTAGGTTGGATGTGCTTGAAAGAGGTACAATTGGTCTATAGAAATCAATGACCAAAGTGGTTCAACTTAGAAGGAACACCAGTACGGATGTCGGCAAGATGAGGATCTCCTTGGATGAACTGAAGATGGATGGTATCTCTTCAGAAAATTTGATGATGAACAAAGTCAACTCCCTTCAGAAGGAAGAAGACTCTTCCCATAACAATCTTACTGTCGGTGTTCAGACCTCCTATACCAGTTGGAACGCTCCTATGATGCCTTCTGCAGTAACATCCACAAGACTCTCAAATATTCCTTGGCCCTCGTTAATCTGTCTTGGTGTGATATGATCGGACAATCTTTTTTTTTTTTTATGTGGGGTTGTGTTCCACTTATGACTTTTTTTTTATTTTGTTTTGTTTGTTGGTGGTTGTAGTAGAAATATGATACCTATGACTTTGAATATCTCTATGGCCCATATTATCCATGTTTATATTTATTACGATATCATTTTGCCTCTTTTTGAATATGACAATGGAGGAGAAAGTTAGTATATTCAGATTAGTCAAATTAGTCCTTGTTGAAGTCGACTAGCAGCTTGCAACTTAGAGGTAACTAGTCAAGGGGAGCAAAAACTGGAGATGAGCATTAAGCAAGGGGGAGCATATATAGAAAAGAAAGTCAAGTATTTTTTTTCATTTGCTGTCATTATCTAAAAAGTGGGAGATTGTTAAGCGCAAAAGCTTATTCACATAGTAAAGTTTATAATGATAACATTTGTAAATTTTTAGGCAATGCCGAGTATGGAGAAACTTGATGGAATCCATATGATGATTGAGAAATCCACTCAATCATTCAAGATCAAAAGGAGATCAAATCATATAAATATTAAGGAAAGAAAATTATCTAGCTAACAATCAATTTTAGTCATCCGTAAATTAAGGAAAAACAGAAGGAAAGCTCCAAAAATCAAATCAAAAAGCAGACGATCTGGTTTACCAAGCCAAGAATCAACAAAGAGATTCAAAGATTAAAGTATACACAAGGAAAAGATTGGAAGATTGAAGAATGCAAATCCACATTCATGATCACAACAAGAAATTTAAGGACAACGGTCTTCTATCAGAGATAAAAGGAAGTTGTTGCACGAAGAAGAAAACCATCCTGCTTAAGATACGGTGTATCTGATGTGAACACATCAAGGTAATGGATTTCCCCCCATCCCCCACCCCGCAATCAAGGAATCTTAAAATCCTTGATTGGAAGAATTATTTTGGGTTATTTACATGAAGAGTCGAATACTATATAAAGATGATTGCCATGAAATAGAGAGATTACGCAACTTTGCTTGCACAAATCACTACTTGTATATTTATCCTTCATAAACATTTGTAGTTAACTACGTGATTACATATTGTAAATAAAAGAAAAGAAATTGAGTTAGAAATAGTATTACAAGTAGAGGTTGTGTCGTTTAAGGAACTAAGAAAGAAGTGTAACCTCTATAATTATTTATACTTATCACTATTAAAGGAAACACTTGTAACCTAAGGGGAATGGACTAGGCACCACACCTCTGATTCGAACTAGTATAAATTTTCTATCTCTTTTTGTTTACGCATCATTTACCTTACATTATTTTGTTTTATATAGTACTAACTTGCAGGTGAGTCGACTACTTCATAAGTCTAGTCTACTGAAGGACATAGTTTTTTCAATCCCCCCCCCCTTGAATTTCTCTTTAGACTCACAGTTACCGTTAATTTGTTGGTCTAGTAGGTAGGTGATCAAAAATGTTGATTAGTGGTTTCAATGACTTTCCAATTCTATCTAGTTGAGGTTGTCATGTCTCAACTTCAGGTGGTGTAACTTGCCACATTTTGCTCTGAGCTGATCCTACCGAATATGTACGCTATTGGCGAACACCAACTACACTCAAAAAATTACAAATATTATATCTCGGCTTATTAAAGCCTCGGTCGGCAGGCCCTTATATCGCTCTGAACTTATGTGACATCAGTTTCTTTTTAACGTCTAAAAACGAATGACATATTTCTTAGTTGGTAACTATTTAATAACATGATCCCCATTTTATCTTTGTTGGGTTCATTTAACAAGAAAAGTCTACTTAAGGTAAATATTAAAGTGACAATAATAAAGGCAATTTAATAAACATATATTAAAGTCTTCCGTTATTTTTTTACTTGCGTGTTCGATCAAATAGTACCACATATATTAGAACTAATAGAGTAATTTAGTCACTTTATTTTTATTTTTAATTTGTCCAAACTCCCATTCATATTGTTCCGGTGCAACTAATTAACGTCTTCTTCCATTCGCTATAATTCAACTGATACTATTTGTACCTAATAAAAAAGAATAAAGGACTGTACCTTCATCAGTGAGACAGCAAAAAAAACCATTTTGATGTACTTCTTCAACCGTTTGTTTAACTATATAAAATCGAAAAAGAAAAATTATCTTCAGCATAATGGGACTACAATCATTTTTGTTTAATATATTGTCCGTACATATCTCAAAGTTTTGTACAATAATACTGAAATAAAACAAAATGAAATGGCAGACACTTGGCAATTCAGCCCCACAACAAAACGATTCTCAGATAATCGAATCCTGATACTCAAAAAATGATAGAATAAAACAAAATCAAAACACGAATCAAAGTAAAACAAATCATTTTGTTTTGTTTTCGGTGGATACAGAAGTGATTAATTATGATTGTTATTGCGATTGGGCAGAGGAAAAATAAAGGTAAGTTGTCCCTTACTAAAAAATAAATATACTTGATGAAACGTTAGAAGGAATTTAATATTTATCTACAACAATGTATAGTTGAAGATGGGACATTTTTAACCTATAATTAAGGTAGCTCGAAGTTGATCGATGTACGTAGTTTTTATCTTTAACTAGTTAATTATTAATTTAATTAACATTTGAATTTTAAATTTGAAAGCTAATTAAGTGTTGTTCAGGAAAAAAATTATGTGTTAACGTATAGTCATGTCTTAATATACATAGAAGGGTATTCTAACTTGCCTTTTGCCTCCAAATGTGCACAAAAATCAGATTTATGATGTGAAAGTGTGTTATATCTTTAGAAGGGGGTGTTCTGAGGGTGTAATGGGAGAAACAAAATGTCACAATTGAAGTATTATTTTTAAAAAAATGAACTTTATATTTTTAATTTTTTTTAAACTAAATTAAATCTTGATACCACATTTATCAAATGACATTGTTATCTCTTTAGGCGGCACGTCCTTTTGGAACGTCCTATTAGTGCTTAAAAAAACAACCCCATCTGTCTAGTCCTTTTAAAGTTTGCTTATTAAATATAACAACATAATCATGTGAAAAATTTAATTATTGAACTTGAATTTTGTCTGATTCGAGACAACCTCTTTACTCAAGGGCAGATTTATAACAATGGGTATGGCTTTCGGGGCTCGTTCCCCTCCAGTACCCAATCTGTCCATTTTTTCAAGTAGGGCCTTAATATTTTGATACATGTCCTTTTAACAATTCAATGGCTCAGATCTATTTAATTAACTAAATGAGATTAAACATGGTAAACTAGTCTCTCTTCCTGTTAGCAGAAATATTTTTTTTTTATTTTTTATAATCATATGATTCATCTTTTAATATAAACATTAAGCTCTCTCTATTCAAATCTTTGTCCAAATCTTTAACTTCAGCAAAAATAAGATCCTTTTCTTTGAATTAGTCTTTATTTCATCTTTATTAATATAAATTAGTTTGAAGGTCAGTGAATTTGTCATCACTATATCTCTCATTCTTTACATGCTAGAGGAACACCTATTTCTCCTCTTCCCCGTCATATATCCCAGTTCTTTGTGTTAGTCTCCTTGGCTTAGTTTCAGAAAGGAGATTAGGAGAAGAATTTGAGTTATAAATCTTAAGAATTCTGATCAAAATTAGGTTAATTAATACTAAGATGCAGTTAGACCTCACCTAATTTAACTAACCCTAAATTGAATTTGTAGTCACAAGAACCAATCGTACTCATTGGGAACCCAAAAATTCATCGGTGCTACTCGATGTTATTGTTCATGTAAGATATAGATATTTTAGGTTCTAAAATTGATTCGAATAAATTTTGTTAATTAGGTCATGATGAAAGTTTGACTCTATTTTATAATTTGAACTCACTAAAGTGAAATATACTTTATTTCGACTGCAATTTAAGTTTTAAAAATTAAAATTTGATTTATTTTCTAAAAAGAATAGAGACAAGAAAAGATGTTTTTTTCAAGTTGAGAGTGATTATAGGATGAAAGGGAAGAGTTTAGCATGGTTAATCTTATTTAGTTAATTAAATAAATCTGCGTTATTGAATTATTAAGAGAATATGTGTCAAAATATTAAGGCCCTACTTGAGGAAATGGATAGATTGAAGTAGTGAAGGGGAGACCTATAATTATATATAAAAAAAAGTGTATTAAATATATAAGAATTTACAGAATGGAACCCACAGTTAAAACTCAACGTTTATTCAATAGCAGTGAAGGAAACTAGGAAATTGCTTTGTGCTGCTCAAAGCGGTATCGAGTCTGCCTGTGGACATTATTTCTTTTAAATTTTACCAGCAGTCTACTCTTCTTTTTAACAAAATTATTTTCAGCTTCTGCGAATTTTCTCTTTTACATTTTTTTTTAAGAACACAACTTACGTCAACTTAAAAAAGATCACAAGTAAAATATTATTTTTATTCAAATTCTAATATTTCAAATCAACTTTGAAATCGAAAACTTAGGATTCGAAATGATTTTATTGCTTCTGCTGTTGCAGCCATGTTCTTCACTCTTTCAGTCTTTTCTAAAATTTTCTCTTATATATTGTGCATTTGTGTTATCTACTTTAGTTTTCCCTATTTTATATATGGTCACGTGAGCTTAAAATTTTTCATGATTAATTATTATTTTCAAATCATTTTTTTGCTTGTTGTCTGTAGCGTTTTAATGGTTCATTATTTTTTATATGTTTATAGACTTTCAGTACTCAGTTTTTTCTTCGATTATTTATTTTATAGGAAACCACATACTTAAAATTTCTAAATTTGCTTCTATCTCTAACTTATTTTTAAGATAAGATAAACATTTCTTAAACTTTACTGTCCACTTCCAAATCTGTCAAAAATACACTAATTATATTATTATTATTGAATTTTGTTTGACTTTGAAAATTATGATAGTACTTCATACGCTAGTAATAACATAGTGAAAAGTAAAATTTCTCAAGAATGTAAGAAAGTGTACTACGCAAGTTGGACGGAAATTGCTTTGCAGTTTTCACCAGCTGAATGGCATTTTCCTATCTTTTTAACTTTCCACACACCACCAAACTTTAAAGTCAGTTCAACATAATTTGGAAAATTCAGTCTTCTTCCTATCTCATAATTACTTTACTAGTAGTTGTTCTATTGTATTTTATTTTTGTTGCCAAGAATACTTTTCGTGCTATGACATCATCATATAATCATTATTATCATAATTTAATTTTGCAAGTATTGTATTATTTTACTGTCGTTGTCATTACAATTTATA
>JBDJHY010202346.1:0-21180 GCA_039654485.1 Withania somnifera | reverse complement strand
CTAGATAACACAAGTGACAAATGAATTATAAAACTAAACTCAGCACACATGACAGGAAAATTATTCAAGATGGTTCAATCTTTATTCCTAAATGAGCACGAAAAGAGATATATGCCACTAACTAGTAAATACAAGAGTCACACGATGAGTCAAAATGTTATTCCAAAATAATTTCTTATCAATGCAACTTGACTTTGTCGAAATTCATAAAAATATTTTGAGGGGAGTGTACATTTTGAAACTACTTTATTAGTATAAACCAAGCAAACACATTTATGCACATCATCCAACTAAACCTCTATTTACACAATAAAACAAATACTTATAAACTATCAAACCAAGAAAAAAAAACTAACAAATAAAAATAAACCTTAACATATCAGTTCTACTAGATAAGATGTTCGAGGGAAAAGAAACATTGCAACAAAAACCCTCGAACGAATCAAAATAGACTCAAAATAAAAATAAAAAATAAAAAACTAAATAAAAAATACATAAAAAAACACTAATCTAATAAATTATTCACATTAAGCTTTAGTTAATAGCATGAATTAAAATCAATTCCAAAAAGGGCATAATCCAACATCAATAACAAACAACAGTAGATATGGGCTAGCCCACCCCCTGTTTAAAAACAAGGCGGTGTCCTCACTTCCTAATATCGAAATAGAATTTAAAAGAAAAAAATGTAAGGGCTCTTTGGAATAAAAATCACTCTGAAGAAGAGATATTGGGTCCCTTAAGAACCAGATCATCATCAGCCTCCTCCTCATCATCATCATCTTATCCTGAACTTGCGAAGTGTGCTCATAACCTTAGTAAAACTTTTGCTCTTTTTTCGCTCATGCTCTCTCATCCACTTTTATCGCATCTCAACCTTGGCTAACCTTTCTTTTAGATACTCTTGATCTTGAGCAAAAGTAGCCAAGGTACGCCCGCTAGTAGTCGTTGCTGGCTGTGTGGAGAAGCTCTCTCTAGGACCTGTAGGTAAGCCTTTCATAAGCTGACGAATATGAGAATCCATAATATGTACCTGTATCGAAATTTATCTAAATGTTGTAGGTCTTGTTAGGATTGGTGCCATAGCTAGTGAAGACAACTAAATGACTCACTGATGTGATGGTATTTTACGTTACATTATGCACTTAAAACCCAAAAAATAGAGCATGCTTTTAAGTGATAATAATGTGTTTTGACGTGTTTAAGGAGTATTTAAAGGGTTATGGTAATACATGGAAGCATGCATCAATTGTATAGAAAATTTGTTATTTTAACTTAAAAAGAGATGATTTTCCTTCCCTCTGATGAAACGTCTAACACTTTTTCCCAACAGAAATAACACAGGATAAAAACACTTAAATAGGTGATACAGTAGACGAACCGTCTGTGACAAGACAGTTTGCCTAAAAGGAATTGCCTAGGAAGAAGTGCACTAGTTAAGCACCAAGAATCAGGTATCCTAGTAGAAATCTCATCTATAGGGAGACGATTCTCCCACTGACAGTCACTTGATGGAAAAATCACTATATAAAGGAGGTGATAGACAGAAGACCAGACAGTTCGTCTTTCACCAAGCTTTTAGCAAACTCTGTCGCCCAAACTGATGATGGCCCAGCCCAATTCTCTGTTCCTATACTTATACCCATACTCTATAAATAGCATAATAAGCATAGTTTTACATATATATCCCAACACTCACAAATATAATAAGTGAACAACTACTTATATATATTTTAGAGAGATAAGACAAATAGAGAGACTTGTAATTCTAGGGTTTGATACCCTTGCTCTTGCAAAAACACAAGCGTTGAATTATTTTGATTATTATTCTATAATCAGTTAAACGTGTACTTCTGTGGTATGTTACATTATGTTATAGTTTTTCTATTGTAGAATGATATTAATTGTAGGCTAAACCCCAACCCTAGAGTTATGGCATCCATAGGTTAAACTATATTAGGGTTGTAATCTACATGAGATTTTATACCTATCCCATTGTATGAATATAATCTATACATAATAAAAGGATTTTATTGGTTGGAAACATTAGAACACGCCTAGGTTTAACTAGCACTAACCCTGTGGATAAAACTAGGAGTTGCGATTATGCTAAGAAATTCAAAGCTAAAACCCTCATCTAATGGTTATTGTTGTAACAAGAGTAGTCATCTTGAGTTACTATGACAAATACAATGCACTCGTTCACAGCCCTAACCCAGTGTAAAAGAGATTTACTTAGGATCAAAGGTTGAAAATACTTAAGTAAATAGTAATATGTTTGTACGTAACTCTGTGTTTAGGAAGGATTATGCAACTGTGTAAAGATTACAATACGAAGGTTGGTTGAACCTTGGTGAACATGAACCTAGGTTAACAATACACTTGAATAAATCAAGAGTCATCAACAATAACGAGTATTTCAATAATACAATCCCCCTTATTATTTTTTATTGATTGCTAGAAACAATCAGTAACTGTTATTTACAATTATTGGGTGTATATCCGATGCCCTATTCTCTGTGAGATCAACCCCAACCTAGTTGGGTTCTATATTTTACAACGGACCACTTATGCTTCAAGGAAAGTGTAGTTTGGGTGTTATCATCGATGTGTATATATATAGATTATATAAAGTTTAATAAGGTGCTAGTTAAAAACAAGTATCTGATTTGGATAATTGATGATTTTTTTACCAATTTCAGGGTGCAGTAGTGTTTTATAACATTGATCATAGGTCGGGGTATCATCATCTTAGGATTTGAGAAGAGGACATCCCGAAGTCAATGATCAGGACTCGTTATGGGCTTTATGAGTTCCTATTCATATATTTTTTGTTGAACAATGCCCTTATATCCTTTATGTCCTTGAGGCACAGGGTGCTCATGCCCTATTTCGACTCCTTTGATATTGTTTTTATTGATGACATCTTAGTATACTCGTGAAGCACGACAGTACTTGAGGACTGTGTTCCAGACCTTAAGCTTACATCAAACTAATGCCAAGTTTTATAGGTGCATGTTTAGGTTGGATTCTGTAGCATTCCTAGGGTACGTGGTGTCTAAGGACAAGATTATGGTGGACCCAGCAAAGATTTGTGCAGTGCATGATTGCCCGAGACCAAACATATCCTTTGGAAGTTTTGAGTTCTATTGGGTTAGTAGGTTACTTCAAATGGTTTATTAAGGGGTTTTCATTGATAGCAGTGTAATTAACTAGATTGACTAGGAAGGATTTTCCTTTTTAGTGCTCCAAGGAGTGTGAGGCGAGTTTCTTGAGGCTTAAGGTTTATTGACTTCGGCTCTAGTTTTGACATTGTTGATGTAATAACCCTTATTTTCATTTTTGAGGTTTCACATTTTCTTGCATTCTAGAGTCTTCCTGTAGCAACCCTAAGTAGTTTGTTACTTATCAAAACTAGTGGTTTGGTTCTCAAGTCGTTCGTTTGGTCATTATGTTTATTTCCCTATTTTAAAACCTCTAGTATTAAAATTATTGACTTTAGTCAATATTCAACAATAACAAACTCGGAATCACATTCTAACAGTTCCAATTAGCTCTAGAACGTGGATTTTTGCCTAGATTGACTCTTGGTTGTTCATATCTTGATCTTGGGTAGTCATTTTATGATCAGAGCCTTGGATTGAAATAACTGCTCCATGATTTTTGAAATGTCAAGTTTGGGTTGGGTGATCTTTTGATTTGAGCTTCAGTTCGCCCGGTCTCATTTTGGGTACTTGGTTGGAAAGTTAGTTATTTTGGCATAGAGTTGAAATTGGTCAATATTTTGTTGAAATAACCTCGGATCGGAATTTCATCTCTTTCATTGAGTCTGGAATGTTATTTACATGCAGGTATCATATTTGGTTAGTGTTCATCGGGTTCTACATGCATTTCGAGCATCGTCCATAGTTTTTAAAAAATAGTTATTTTGTTTTCACCTGGTGTAGTTCCAGGTCTTCTTCGCATTCATGGGAACTAGTCGTGTTTGCGCTGAACCCGATTGGGTTGGCCTCCATGTTCGAAGTTGGTCTATTTCATTTATGGAACATTGACCCGAACCAGCCTCCCTCTACTTCCTCTTTGCATTCACACCCCAACCACCGTATTCGCAGTGAGTCAGATTAGTGGCTGACAGTGTTAGCGTTTCCTTTATACCTGGTACTATATAAACTTCAAAACCCAAATTTCATCCATTTTCATCATCTTTTCTCTTCCAAGACACTCTAAAACCTCTATTTAAATTTTTGGATCATTATGTGACCGATTGGATGACGTTGAACACTTGATTTCTTCTATTGTTCATCAATTATTGGTAAGTTTCCACTTAATTTTCTTAAACACCAAATTTCTAAAAGTTTGTTCCTCACTTTATTTCATTATTTCAAGCTTATTTTTGCTCTTCTTGGCTCCAAATATTGGGTATGAGCACCCTACATTGTGGGGAATTTTTTTGGTACCCTTTGTTTGAGCTTTCGAGTACACTGGCCCATAGGCATGTTTTAACCCATATTTTAACCCCTGGCTATTTTCATAGGTTTATGGGTATCATTGACTCGTGTTAATGTATTGATTATTACTTTTTTAGTGGCATGACTGTTGGAGTTTGTTTGCACACTTTTGGAGAATTTGAGTAGTTCGGGCATCTTTTACATTGTATTTGCAAGCTTTTCTTTGAAGGACAAGTAGGATATGGCTTACGATCATACATTGGGCTTATATGGATAGTAATTGTGGTATTTAGACATCCTTGGGTTGGGATTTATAGGTTGTCCCATAATTTTATCCGCTCTTTTGGTCTATTTCTAGGGTACGTATTGATGTAGCATTTGCAATTATAGGTACTCTATGACCCTGAGTGGTCTTAATTGACTCTTGAAGATAGATAGTGGGTTATGTAGGAAATAGCCATGAGTCCCAAATATTTGACTTGGTTGGTTATGCTTGTTATAGAATTTGTGCTTGTGTAGGGCCAGCAGGATTTTTTATGATATCATTGTGTTGAGAAAATTATCATCATAAAACTAGTTTTAGTGCATTGGTTACACTATTTTTGACCAAGAGCCCAATGTTGCTGATTTTGAAACCTTGCATTTCTTTTGAGCCCGATTTCAGTATTATGAGTATAAAAGGATCATTATCAAAATTTTTTACTAGTTTTGATAATAAAAATGATAAAAGTTAATTGTCATATTGAGTTAGTACTAGTCTTTGTTGCGACCATTATCTAGATGTTAATTGCATTTTGGATTTAGTCTTGGTCATGGCTGGGCATGGTTATTGACATTGATCTTGATATTGATTAGTCTGAGGTCTGAATATAACTTATGTTTATCAGAGTATAGTTATTTTACCCGAGAACTATTTTCTTATATGTTATGTAAGTACCATTTACCCTCAGTTAGTTGTGTGTTAGTCGCGGCTCCCTAATGACCCTATCGATCTGAGCTCACGGGTGATCGAAGGAGGGATATCCGAGAGAAGAGAAGTATATGGGTCACATCCTTCCATGTGGTACTACCTATTACGATCGAGGGTCGGGGTAGGAAAATATGGATTGATTTTACTATCATTGCATCATATTATCCTGCATATCTTTTTTGTGATTGTTATTTTTACTCTCTGGTAGGACAGGGTACCGGAGCGTTTGCATTCAGCGTTGTTTGTATTTCATTATTCATATGAGGTATTGTGGAGGTTATTTCTTTACTATTTTCCTTATGAGTTAATGTTTCTAATTTGTTAGATCTTGCAGGATCCCTTTATATGTTCTTTGGCTAGGCCTTGCGGGATCCCTTTTATGCTTCATTTATGCACTTGTTGTAGTTTAAAATTCTTTCTATTCTTTTTATTTGAGTTTCAGGTATACCACCATCTCTATTAATAATTTGCATCTCTTACTAGTTAAGCATGAATTCATGTATGTTCTTTCACTTGTTTGCCTGAATCTTCCTTGTCGTACCTAGTATCTAGGATATGATACCTACCTTTATCCTATTAACTAGCTTTCTATGTTTGTGATCCTTTTTTGACTTCTGAGACTTATTTGTTCTATTTGTGTACTTACTGCTTTTATTTCTTATATATTCCCGGTCAGCCTATAATGCCTACTCGGTACCCGCTGCCTTTGGTAAACATACTACACTATGCATCTCCTGGTACAAATCTGGGTACAAGTGGTCCATGCTGATATCAGGTTCATGCAGAAATATTATTATCGAGGTAGATGGTGGATTATAGCATCCAGAGAATATATTTTGCCTTTCTCTATATCTGTTTAGTTATTGACTTTGAGCTAGAAATAGTATTTTTCAGATATTGCACTCTTGGATTTAGTGGCTCTTGTATTGTATATTAGGTTTTTGGTTGTTGTTGACTAATTATAAACTTTCTCGTATTCATGTCCCCTATTTATGCATTATCTTCCGCATTGCGTGCTTGTCGTATTGCTCTACTACGATGGGATGTAGGTTCATATTACCTAAGAAATTAGATCATGAAAAATTGGTATCAAAGCTAGGGTTCATTAATATCCTCGATACATGAGCCAGTGTCTATTAGAGTATTATGGATCAGGTGCAGACATGTCCATATCTTATCTTCGAGAGGCTACAAGGACAATTTTAGGAAAGTCTCCCTTTTTCACTTCTATGTCAAGTGTGTGTAGTAGTGGGTTCTGGAATATCTCATCTTTTATTTTTTACTCTTCTAAAGATGGATTATACATGAATTTTGATAGCAGCAGGAGATTATGCAAGCGTTCCACCCCATTTAGAGCACCAGCTAAGAGCCATAGGTCGAGGTCGAGAGTATTTCATTGAAGATACTCTAGGTAGAGTTGCTTTTCTATTCAATGTTATAGAGATTGAGACTGAGCCTCTACAAACAGCAGCCACTAGAGATACATGGTTATGTTTTGTTTTCACCTATGCCTACTTCAGTTTTGGCTATTTCTCATGAGATGAGAGGTTACTTATGCATTTGTTGGGTATGTTGGGACATCCAACAGTTGGGGATAGCCTTCAGCTCCGGGTTTCTTTAGTAGAGGTATGCCTGCGGCATTGAATATTGATAGATTGGGCGTTCTTCTATTGTTCTCTGTATTTCATGGTCAGGTTCTCCTAGAAATGGTTATTTCATCATCAAAATCTTTAGTGACTACCCATTATGTGGTTCCACCTATATTATCTCACCCACCCATGTCTTATTCAGATCAGAAGGTGTTGCTTCGATTCTTGATGTTGAGTACCTTGAGGTTTATTGGTTTGCCAAGTGAGGACCTGAGAGTTTATTACTAGATATCTATAGTGATTGCATAACCTCAGTTTTCTAAAGTCTCATGGTGTGGATTTTATAATAAATCAGTTGGGCGGCCTTCCCAACCAGTGGTGGAGGTCTTACTGTTCCAACCAGATCACTCGAATCCACTCCTATTACTTGGACCTTGTCTCATAATGCATTTCTAGATAGATAAATTCCTTTTACTGTTTAGGACCGCATTAGGAAGGAGTTTTATAGACCTTAATAAGGTTCTCTATCAGTTTTTTAGTATGAGGAAGAGTTTCATCAGTTATCTGTGTTTGTTTGCCAGCTACATCTCTATTGAGGAAGAGAAGAACCATCTTTTAGTTCATGGTTTGGACCCAAATATTCATCAAACTATTGAGGTTTTAGTTGCTACTGAATCATCTTTTCAGACTATCCTTGTGCATGCACATTTTATAGAGGATCTTACCAATAAGATGAGAGATAGAGTAGAGAAAATACCCTATTATTAGGATTTCTTTAGTGTTTCTAGGCTAGGTAGTTAAGGTTATGGTTCTTGGGGTAGGACCCCTTCTTAGAAACAACAGAAAGGGTAGTCTAGATGCTATTTTTAGGCATTGATGCAGACATCCAATAGTGGCTCTTCTGGCTGTGGTGGCCAATCTAGTTTAGAGGGTTCAACTCTCCCAGTTCATCCTTATGGGACTTGTTATACTTGTGGTGATATGGAACATATCTCAGTGGAGTGTCCCTAAAGAGGTACTGTTCAGCTAGTGGTTGAGCCAATTGTTGTTCAAGCTCCTATTCCTGCGCAGCTTATTAGAGTCATTCCACCTTATAGAATGGGTAGTGGTTCTCCAGGTCCTGGTGCTCCTTGGCATGGTAGATACGGTGTTCGTGAGGGTTTTTATAATAGTGGACATGGTGTGTTCGCCGGCATTTTTATGTCATCCCTGATAGACCTGAGATAGAGGCCTCTGCTGCTGTTGTGACAGGTACTATTTCTATATGTTATTATCCTACTTCAACTTTGTTTAATCCAGGATTTACTTGATCCTATGTATATTCTTATTATGCTCTGTGTTTGAGTGTAGTTAGTGAGCCCTTTTCTGTGTTGTTATCTTACTCTATCCAGTACGTGATTCTTTAGTAGTAGATCGTGTTCTGAGATCCTATTCTATAATTATTAGGAGTTTTGAGACTCTGGATGATTTAATATTATTAGATATGGTTGATTTTTATGTGATTCTACACATGAACTGGTTATCCCCACACAGAGACGTCACGGATTGTTATGCCAAGACTGTGTCTCATTTATGCTTGGTATGCCCGCCATCCGGTGGTTCGTCTAGTCGTGCACCGACGGGGATTATTTCATGCATTCAGGATAATCACTTAGTATCTCGTGTTTTTTTAACATATCTTGCATATGTTAGAGATGTTATTGTCGATTATGCGACTCTTGCGTCAGTACCTGTTGTCTGTGAGTATCTTGATGTGTTTCCCACTGACCTCCCTGCTTACCACCTGAGCGAGACATTAATTTTGGCATTGAGTCAAAATTGGTCACCAGGCCTATTTTCATTTCTCCTTATCGTATTGCACTTGTTGAGTTGAGAGAGCCCAAGCCTCCATTTCAAGATTTATTAGATAAGGGTTACATTCAGCCTAGTGTTTCATCATAGGGTTCTCCTATTTTGATTATAAAAAAGAAAGATAGCTCTACGCGTATGTGTATTGACTAAAGGTAGATTAATAATGTCCCCTGAAAAATAGGTATCATGTACCTTGTATTGATGACTTATTTGACCAGCTTCAGGATTAATCCATTTTTCCTAAGATTGATTTGAGGTTAGGTTGCCATCAGTTGCAGATATGGACTGAGGATATCCTAAAGACAACATTTAAGATACGGTATAGTCATTATGAGTTCCTTGGGATGTCTTTTGGTTTGACTAATGCACCCGCGGCCTTTACGAATTTGATGAATCATCTATTCAGGCCCTGTCTTGATTCATGTTTATTGTATTCATCAATTATATCTTGGTGTATTTTCAGAGTAGGGAGGATCATGAGTGTTATTTAAGGAGTGTACTTCATACTTTCAGAGATCATCGGCTTTTTTCCAAGTTCTCAAAGTGTGAGTTTTGTCTTGAGTCATTTGCACTCCTTGGGCACGTGGTGTACAAAGAGGGTATTAATGTGGATTTGCCTAAGATTTTAGTTGTTTGTGATTGGCCTAGACTGACTACTACAACTGAGGTTCGCATGTTTTTTGGACTTGCTAGTTATTATCATTATTTTATTTAGGGATTCTCTTCTATTGCAACACCAGTGACTTGATTGAATAGAAAGGATGTTCCTTTCCAATAGCCAGATGAGTGTAAGAGTTGTTTTCAAAGGGTTAAAATTATTTTGACTTCTACTTATGTGTTGATATTGTCGGTAGAGGGTCAGAGTTTTTGCAGTATATTATGATGCATCCTGCATTGGTTTGGGTTGTGTTTTGATGTTGCAGGTTCATGTGATTGCTTATACTTCTAGATAGCTTAAGGTTCATGATCTTAACTACCCTACCCATGATTTTGAGTTGTTGGCAGTAGTTTTGTGCTCATGAGTGATCAATCAAATATTGCAAAGTCCCGGTATTTATTACTGATTAGAATTGGACCATAATCGTAGCTTGTTACATGGGTTGTGAGTGGGAGCTTAGTTTCCGTCTGGGTATGCGACCTTGGATTTCTGTTTGGAACCAATATCTTTATGGAATCCATTATGAGATCTTCACCAACCACCGTAGTTTTTAGTATATTATGAGTCAGAGAAAGCTTAATTCTCACCAGCATATATGGATCAAGTTTCTTAAGGACTATGATATTTCTTTCTTGTATCATCCGAGCAAGGAAAATTTGGTAGCGGATCTCTTAAGCTAGAACGTAGTGAGCAAGTTATCAATGAGTTTTTAGCTTTTGATGTTCTATCCTTAGGTTACTATTTGGTTCTACTTGATATTTCTAATTCAGAACATGTACTTTCTTGTATTGAGACCAATTTTTCATTGATTGATCAGATTCAGCAGCGCCATCTTGAGGATCCATACTTAGTAGACATTCATGATCAGTTGACTAGGGTGATGCCCATAATGTTGTTAAGTACTAATTGTATTTTAAGATTTAAGGGATGGATTTATGTACCTATAGTTGATGATTTGATTTCAATTGATATTTTTCGAGTCCCATAGTTCCTCTTATTCCATCCATCCAGGTGGGACTAAGATGTATAGAGACTTAACACAGTTTTACTGGTGGAGTGGTATAAAGAGGGATGTCGCTGAGTTTTTCTCTATGTGCTTGAATAGTCATCAGGTTAAGTTTTAGTACTAGAGACCAGGTGGTTCATTGCATAGGCTTCCCATTCCTGAGTAAAGTGGAACATATTACCATGGATTTCATTTCAATCTTGCCTCAGACTCCTTGCAGCCATGATTCAATTTGGGTCATTATTGACAGGTTGGCTAAGTTTGCACACTTCATTCCAATTCATACAGCTTATATTTCAGATAATTTAGCCTTTGTCTATCTTTAGCAGATGGTTTGATATTATGGCATACTGGTTTCTATTATCTTTAATTGCGGTACCCAGTTTATTTCTCAATTTTCTAGTGAGGTTCAGCATGGTATAGATATTGAGGTTCGTCTTAGCACAGCATTTCATCCCTAGACATATGGTCAGTTTGAGAGGACCGTTCAGGCCTAGAGGATACATCGAGAGCTTGTTTTCTTTATTTTTGTAGTTTTTGGGATCAACATTTGTCTTTGGCAAAGTTTGTGAATAACAACATATACCATTCTAGTATTCAAATCACTCTATTCAAGGCTTTGTACAGTAGGCGGTGTCATTTACCTATTGGTTGGTTTAATGTGTTTGAGTCCAGAATGTATATTATTAACCTACATCAA
Organism: Withania somnifera; assembly: GCA_039654485.1. Lineage (NCBI taxonomy): Eukaryota > Viridiplantae > Streptophyta > Magnoliopsida > Solanales > Solanaceae > Withania > Withania somnifera. The sequence continues at coordinate 9,958 of JBDJHY010202346.1, read as the reverse complement.
GATGCCTTGGATACAGTTTGATTAATTCAGTATAGACTTTAGGCTGCCTAGAGTAGGCATAAGAGTTATTCAGACCGCCTTTGTTGTTCCTTGGAGGTCAGTGTTGGTGATCATATGTTCAAGGGTATCGCCCATGAAGGTCGTGATAAGGTTTGGTAAAATATGAAAGCTTAGTTATTGTCCTTTTTGAGATTCCTGATCGGATTGGTAGTGTTGCTTATAAGTTAGTTGTATCTCCAATATTTTTCTTTGTGCATCCAGTGTTCATGTTTTATGTTGACACATTATGTCCCTGATGAGTCGAATGTTCTTCGATATGATTCAGTTTAGGTTGATGAGGGTTTATCGGTTGTTAAGGAGTAAGTTTTGGGTTTTGCAAAAGAGGTAAGGAAGTTGAGATTTTGTCTGATTGCAATAGTTAAGGTGCAATATAGATATCATCTCATGGAGGAGGTCACTTAGGAGATCAAGAATGAGGTCTCAGTATACGCATTTATTCGAGCCTTCAGGTATTTCCTTGTTCTGACTTTCAAGGATGAAAGTCATTTTTGTAGTTGATGTTGTAATAACCCTTTCGGTTATTTTTGTGATATAGAATTTTCTTGTATTCTAGATCCTTTCTGAAGCATTCCTAAGTCATTTTTGACTTATCAAAAACTAGTAGCTCAGTTCCCATGTTGTTCGTTTGATTGCTATGTCTGTTTCCCTGTTTTAGAGCCTTTATTATTGAAATCATTAACATTAGTCAACATTCTGTGTAAGAAAACTTGGAATTAAATTCTCATTATTCCATTAGCTCTGTAACATGGATTTTTTCCTAGACGAACTCTTGGTTCGAGTCTGGGATCTTTGGTTTGGAGTTTTTGTGATTTTTTAAGTTTTATGTGATATATGGTTAATAAGTGGAGCTTGGGTAATCATCTTATGATTGGAGACTTAGATTGAAAATCCTACTATGCCATCAGCTCTAGAATGTCGATTTTGGGTTAGATCAGTTGTTCGTTCAAGTTTCAGGCCTACTGGGCTCATTTAGAGTACTCGATTGGGAAGTTGGTTATTTTGGCATAGAGTTGACTTTGGTTAACATTTTGTCGAAACGATCTTTGGCCAGAATTCCATCTATGTCATTAAGTCTTGATGTGGTTTCCATGCTGATGCTAATGGATTCTGAATCCATTTCGAGCATCGTTCATAGTTTTGAAAAGAGTTATTTTGTTGTCATATAGTGCAGGTGTAGGTCCAGGTATTCATCAGGTTCATGGGACCTGGCGGCGTTCACGGTCAATGTCGTTGGGTTTTCCTCTGCACTCGCGTTTGGTCTACTGCATTCACAAAGCATTAACCTAGACTAGCCTCCTTTCTGTTCCCCTCCTCCTTTACAACCCACCCACCTCATTTGCAATGTCTTTTTACCTGATACTATATAAACGTCAAAACTCGAATTTCATGCATTTTCATTATCTTTTCTCTTCTAAGAATCTCTAAAACCTCCAGTAAATTCGTGGGTCCTTGCATGAGAAATTGGATGATGTTGTAAACTTGATTTCTTTGATTCTTCATTAATTATTGATAAATTTTCACTTTAATTTCTTCAAATTTCTAAAGGTTGGTTCTTCACTTTATTTCATAGTTTCAAGCTTATTTCTTTCTCATCTTAGCTCAAAATTTTTGTTACGAGCTCCCTATGATGTGGGGAATAGTTCGATAACCTTTGATCAAGCTTCCAGGTTCAAGCCTGTTTTGATCCATATTTTCACCCTGACTATATTTGTATCTTTATAGGTATTGTTGTATTCTTATTAACATATAGATTATTAATTTACTAGTTGTGTGATCATTGGAGTTCATTTGTTCACTTTTGGATATTTCATGCAGTCTGGGCATCTTCTTTGTTGTACTTGTGAGCCTGTCTTTGAAGGACAGGTAGGCTATGGAGTACATCTTAGACTGGGCTTATATGGGTAGTAATTGTGGTATTTAGACATTATTGGGTTTAGATTTCTAGGTTGGCACCCATAACTCTGTCAGCTTTTTTGCTCTGCTTCTTAGGTATGTATTAATATTGGATTTGCAATTATAATTACCCCGCAACCATGTGTGATATTGATTGACTCTGGAATAGAGATAGTGGGTTTTATGGGAAATATTTGTGAGTCCTGAATATTCGACTTGGTTGGTTATGCTTGTTGTAGAATTCGCTCCTGTGAGAAGCCAGCAGGACTTGTCATGATTATTATTATGTTGAGCATATCATCATCATAAAACTAGTTTTGATGCACTGGTTTCCACTATTTTTCTCTAAGAGTCCAATGTCACTGATTTTGAAACCTTGCATGGATTTGTGAGCCCAATTATAGTATTAGAGTATAAAAGGAGCATTATAAAAATGCTTTACCAGCTTTGATGATAAAAAGTCTAAGTAAGAGTTAATCGATGTGTTGAGTTAGTACTTGACTTGGTGGTGGCCACGGACTAGATATTGATTGCATTTTAGATTAGTCCCCACGTGGCTAGGCACGGTCATTGAAATTGATCCCGATATGATGTGTCTGAGGTCCGAATACATCTTATGTTTATCCAAGTATAATTTATGTTACCTGGATATTTTTTGCTTATATCTTATATCACTACCGTTTACCTTGAGTTAGTTGTGTGCGAGTCGCAACTCCCCATGGACTCTGCTGATCCAGGGTTACGGGTGACTAGAGGAAGGTTATACGCTAGAGGATAGGTATTTTACTATCATTGCACAATATCATCCTGCAAATCATATTTGTGCTTGATGTTTATTATTTGTACTCTCTAGTAGGATAGGGTACCGGAGGATTTGCATTCATCTTTGTTTGTATTTCTTTATAAATATGAGGTATTGTGGAGGTTATTTCTTTATTCTTTCGGTTATGAGGTACTATTTCTAACTTGTTTTATCTTGTGAAATCCCTTTACATGTTCTTTGGCTAGTCTTGACTGATCACTTTTATGCTTTATTTTTTGCACTTTTTGTAGTTGGAACTTATTTCTATTTTCATTATTTAAGGTTACTGGTATACTGCCATATCTATTAATAATTTGCATCTCTTACTAGTTGAGCATGGATTCAGGTATGTTCTTTAACTTATTTTCTTAATTCTTCCTGATCGTAGCTAGTATCTAGGATATTATACCTTCTTTTATCCTTTAACTAGCTTTGTATGTCTGTGTTCCTTCAATCTATTTACTTACTGCTTTTATTACTAATATATTTCCGGCCGACCTATGTTGCCGACTAAGTTCTGTTGCTTTCAGTACTTATACCACACTCTGCATCTTCTGGTGCATATTCGGGTATGAGTGGTCCATGATGATATCAGATTTATAATGAGATCTTGTTGCTAAGGTAGATGATGCCTTCTGGTGTCCAGAGCATATCTTTTACCTTTCTTTATATCTCTTTCTGTTATTGACTTGTACAATTTATATTGTATTTTATTTCAGACATTATACTATTGTTTTAGTGGTTCTTGTACTAGATATTAGGTTTTTGGGTTGTTGTTGACTGATTTTAGACTTCTATTTATCTTTGTCCCCTATTTATATCTTATCTTCTGCATTTAGTTTATTTTTCCTACTTTACATGCTTGTTGGGTGGTTCTTCTGGGGTGGGATGTAGGTTTCCTTATGACTTGAGAAACCTGATCATGACAACCGATCGAGGTCCAGAGCTTTTCTGTGTATTGTGAAGGGTCGAGTTTTAGTTTGAGGGGTGTTTTGATACAGGAGGTTTGAGTTACTACATATGTTTCAAGGCAGCTGGAGCTTCATGAATTCCACTACCCTCCTCACGACTTAGAGTTTGCACGGTGGTATTCGCACTCAAGATATGGAGGTATTATCTATATGGAGTCACATTTGAGATATATACTGACCATCATAGCCTTCAGTACATTATGAGCTAGTGGGAGCTCAATTCTAGGCAGCGGAGGTGTATTGATCTACTGAAGGACTATGATGTTGCCATTTTGTACCATTCAGGCAAGGCAAATGTGGTAGTAGATGCCTTGAGCCGGAAGGCGGTCAGTATGTGTAGCCTAGCGGCCTTATCAGTTTCGGAGAGGTTGTTAGCTTTGGACATCCAAACTTTGGCTAACCAATTGGTTAGGTTGGACTAGACAGACCCTAGGAGGGTTTTGGCTTGTGTTGAGGCTCGGTTTTCCTTATTAGATCATATTCGACAGCGACAGTTTAAGGATAAGCAGTTAGTTTACCTTCGTGGTTGTTACTCAGTGAGCCGGTAGCGCTTCTACTGGCTTTGATGGGGTTTTTCGATATGATGGTCATGTTTGTGTTTGCAGTCAAGTGATTTGATTAATTTGATATTGCGTGAGGCTCATAGCTCAAGATATTCGATCTATATGGATGCAGCTAAGATGTAACATGATCTATGCCAGTTGTATTTTTGGAGTAGGATGAAGAGGGATATCACAGGGTATGTGTCTTGGGTTTGAACTGCCCGAGGTTAAGTTCAAGCACCGACAACCAAGTGGTTTAATGCAGAGGCTCCCTATTCTTGACTTGGAAGCGGGAGTGTGTGACTATGGACTTCATTTCAGGTTTTTTATGGAGTAGCAGAGGTCATGACACAATCTGGGTTATTATTGATAGGTTGACTAAGTCAACATATTTCATCCCTACTCATTATTCATACGGTGTAGAGCGATTGGACCATATCTACCTTTGGGAGGCGATTCGATTGCATGGGGTCCCTGTGTCTATCATTTCTGATTGGGTCATGCAGTATACCTTGTAGTTTTGGAGGACTATTCAGTGGGCAATAGGTACCGAGGTTCAATTAAGAACAACTGTTCACCCACAGACCAATGGTTTATCCAAGCAGATCATTTAGGTACTCGAGTATATGTTGAGGGCATGTGTGTTGGATTTTGGAGGTACGTGGGATCAGCATATGGCATTAGAAATGTTTGTATATAATAACTACCATTCCAGCATTTGGGCGGTGCAGGTTGCCAATTAGCTGGTTTGGTCGTTTCAAGGTAAGGTTTCAGACTACAGACTTGCTTAAAGATTCTCTCTACTGGGTTCAGATGATTCAGGATAGAATGTGGGCAATGCAATGTAGGTAAAAGAGTGACGTGTGCCATAGAATTAGTGCCTTAGATATCGGAGTTGGTGATAGAGTCTTCCTAGGTGTATCTTCTATGCGCGGTGTAATGAAGTTTGGTAGACGGGGCAAGATTATCCCCAGTATATTTGGACATTTGAGGTTCTGGAGAGATTTGAAGTTGTTGTCTATCATTTTTCCTTACCCTCATATTTTTATCTATTCATTCGATTTTCCATGTTTCAATGTTGCGGCGATATTTCTTGGGTAGTCTCATTTCTCCATTGGAATTCAGTTCATTTGGATGAGAGTCTATAAGTTGTTAAGGATCCGAGAGCAGTTTTAGCCAGAGAGGTCAAGAGGTTGAGGTCCAGGGAGACCTTAGTAGTTAAGGTGAAGTGGGGACATTTTTCGGTGTAGGATGATACCTAGGAGGTTGAGAGTGATGTTGTAATGACCTTTTTCCTGCTCTTATTTGTCTTTCAAGGAAGAAAATCCTTTTAGTTATGGATGTTGTAATGACCTTTATGATCATTTCTATTCTTTACATGATATCTTGTATTCTAGATCTTTCTGGTAGCTGTCCCAGGCCATTTATGACATGTTGGGACCGGTAGTCTGGTTCCCCGGTGGTATGGTTGAAAGTTATCTCAAATTCCCTAACTTAGAGTCTAATCTTAGGTACTCATTAACTTTAGTCAAATTTCCTTCAATACAAACTAGGAATTGAGTTCCAACAGTTCTGTTAGCTACGAAATATGGATTTTGACCTACGTGGACCCTTGGTCAGGTTTCAGGAGCTTTCGATGAGAGTTTAGCTTGTTTTACGAATTCAATTTAATATTTGACTTTGGTCAACATTTGATGATTAGAGCATTGGATCAAAATTTTGACTTAGCAGGTTGGGCATTGGTTTGCTTCCCGGGGCTATCTGTATTTTTGAGATGTTTGTTTAAATTTTAGCTTTTAAGGCCTATGCGTTGATTTGGTCAACATTTCTTCAAAATTACCTTGTATCCAGATTACAACTGCTCCATTCAATCTATAATGTTGTTTTGGGTGTGCGTGCATATTGCATTTGCGTAATTCGTACTTCGAATAAATTTTGAATGGTGATCGGAGCCATTTCATTTTAGCTAAAAATTACTATCAAAACCTACAGCTGGTGCAATATCCTTCTTCATCGTTATCGCGAAGGCTTGTCACTCAATTGTAAGGGTCATATTTTGCCTTCATCGCAATAGTGAGCACCTTTACGCGATCGCGTGCTCCTGGTTCCTTCTTCCACACGATCGCAATGACTAATATTTCCCATCTAGACGATCGCGATGGTCTGTGACCTGGCAGTATATAAGTGTTCATCCTCGATTTTTTATACATTATTTCTATCCCCTTCTCACTCTATAACGTATCTTAATCATTAGAAGTGATTGTTTACCATAGTACAAGTGTAAGGGAGGGTTGAGGTTTCTTGAATTCGAGTCTTTGTTATCGTAGTAAGCTTCGTCTCTCTTGAATCCCATTAAAAATGGTGATTTTCCATCATTTTTGCACCTTGATCAATCTCAATCATTTCTTGTAAATTCCCAATCCCCACCTAAATTGTGATTGTATTATGGTGCATTGAGTTTAGTTTCACTCCCCCACTGAGTTGCATTTGATTTTCTGGTACGTAATTCCTCCATTTAAGCTTGTAGTTTTCCAATGTTTTGCATTGTATTTAAATTCTTTTTTGGGAATTTTGACACCCTTCTTGCACTCTGATTGTCCTTATTTATGGAGCATGGGTTCATGGTGATGCCGGGAACCCCATGGAAAAAATCATTTTGGGTCTGGCCAATGAGTCTCATAGGCTCATTTTAGGCCTAATTTTTGGCCTAGTCTGCAACCTTGCATAATTTATACCATTATATTCGCCTTGACCTATAGATCATTATGTCGTCAGTTTCAGAGCCGTCCAAGGTAATTTTCTATCAGTCAATATAATATTCAAGAGCTTCAGCATGCTATTTACCGAATGACAGGTAGGCTCTGTGATACCGGATGGCAAGTAGGCTCCTTGAGTCTTACTCTGTGGATATAGCTTATATAGTTGTACTAAATAGCATCCGTGGGTTGGATTTTTAGGTTGATACTATGACCCTTGTCCGTTTCTCCTATTCTAAATCACCCCTTCTCTTCTTCTGGTGGTGTTAGGTGCAGTACAACGGCCTTTCACCTAGTCTTGGCCTTGTGATGGTCGTAGGGTACCTCTAAAAGTAGTAGAATGTTATGCTTGGGTTGTGTTTTGTGTTTTTCCCTCAGGTTCGGGATGGTGTCTTATTTTTCTCGCTTTAGCTTAGTTTAGACTGTACAGGGCAAAGGTTAGCTTTAGATGATGCTCTTGTTGTTGCATTTATACAGTGTGAGAGCCGTCAAGCTCTATTCTAAGAGTACATTTGGACTGGGCCTGGTATCACCCCTTTTCTTACACTATTGGGCCGTGGAGGCAGGATATCATATAATTAGCATTGAAACGGTTAAACTGGAATAAAATTTAAATATCTAATATAAATAACTACTTGATTTATGTTTCTACTTATTTATACTCGGTTGCATACCAGGCACACGAAACTACCCTTTTCTCTTTATTTTAGACTAGGTTTCACACCCTGGCACCTGTTATTATCATTTTACTACTATGTTGGGACTTAAGTCTGACTTCATTTGGCAGTGAGTATAGTCTCTAGCACTTGAATCTGACTTTTTGTTGCAGTGAGTACATCTTTTCTATATTTATCACGTCTGCTAATTTTGGGACCTCAATGATACTATTATATTAAGGCGTTGGGTGCCCTGAGTTTCCTAGATTACAAAATGTTAAGATCATTAACTGAGATATTGTATGCCATGATATGAGACTTCCTGAGTCTCTTCAATATTGGGATGTGAGGTTACTGTGATGTTAGAGATTTCTACTTGGTTGCATACCACTGTGGACCCTCCCAATGGGCTAGGTGCTACTGGAGGAGGGTATAGATCGGGGTAGGGATATACAGGGTTAAGCCCTTCCATTGGTCCTATATGTTGGGCCTATGGGTATAGTAGGAGGAGCGTGCACAGGAAATATGTCATCATTATGTCTGTTTTTACTTTTTTGCACTTGTTTTTTGTATGTACTCCTGGTCAAATGGGACGTCGATGGGTTAGCATGCCTTCTTTGTACTCTACCAGTCTTCTGGGGGATTGGCAGAGTTTTACATATTGCATCGCTTTACTTATTGTTAGAGCTAGTTATATTCTTTACTTACTGATTATCCTTACCTGGTGGGTTCATTGTGCGTGGATCTAATTGTTGTATCATATCCTTTTGTATCACGAGGTTACCGATATACCCCCTCATGTCCCATTAGTACCTCTGCTATCTATCTTGTCTGATTTTACTATTGGTATTTTTGTATTGCTGCAAGGACCCCGGTGTACGTTCTTTCTCTCCTACCTGAGTTCTTGTTCTATGTTTTAGCTAGCGTTAACCATGCCCCTGCTTCCTTGTTGTGTTACTTACTTCTATGACCTTATTTCTTTTATTCTTGTTATTTACTACTTTTATATTCATTATGTGCCTAGTGGGCCCCCGAAGCCTACTGGATACTTGTTGATCTGGCGACTTGTACTCATACTGCACTTGTGTTCCCCTAGTGCAGATCCGAGTACGAGCACCCGACGTTGATTAGTTGTGAGTTGTTTGTGCCTCCTTGCTGCTTTTTCTTTCAGAGATACAAGGTGTGCTTTAGGCGTTCGAATGTTCCTTGTCTCTTTATATTTTTATTTTGTCTCTCTTGTATTTCAGAGACAGGCTTTGTATTGTAGTTTGTACTTGTACTATGTACTTAGTGTCTTTGTATATACACTGATACCTGGTCTTGCCGAGTTTTGTTGATTCTGTTTATATTATTTTGAATCTGTGAATTCATCTTCTTTCTCTTTATTTTTATTACTTCACTCGTTCGCACTTGTGTGTTTTGTTACTTGCATAGTAGCCCTCCGCTTCGGCTCCGGGCTATAGGGTTGGTTCTCCTACATGTGGGATATTAGTGCCATCATAATTTGAGAAATGGGGTTGTGACATGCCATAATTCTCTTAATTTTTGTAACCTAGTTGTTATTGGCTCTTGGCATTGTATTGGTTATGTAAATATTGATAAAATGAAAGGAAGGGTCGAGGAACGTACCAGCATTGCTATGATGTGTAGAAATTTATGAGATTGGTAAGGGCCGAGGAACGTACCGGCATTACTAAAATATATAATTGTTGATGATATGATTGTAATGGTTGAGGCCTGTACCGATATTACTATAATACATAACTATTGATGATATTAAGGTAAGGTACGAGGACCATACTAGTATTATTATTAAATGTAACTATTGATAATATTAAAAGTAAAGGTTGAGGAAAATACTGGCATTACTATAATATGTAAATATTGATGATATGAAGGTAAAGGCTGAGGACCATACCAACATTACTATAATATGTAACTATTGATGACATGAAGGTAAGGGACGAGGGTCGTACCAACATTTTTGTAATATGAGATAAATGATGATGTATATGCAAAGGGCTGAGGTTCGTACAGGAAATTCTATGATAGTTAGGTTAATTATATGCATTACATCTTATAAGTATTGCATCTCACGTATATTGACCCATTGTATGATTTGTATCTCTACTTCATGAGCACATGTATTTATGGGGCCTTTTATACATTTTCATGATATTGTTTGACCTCATTTATTAAACGAATTAGAAAGATGTTGTGAGCCCTAGATGTCTAGATAAATTATATGCTCTTGAGATTGAAATGAAGAGTCACTTGA
>JBDJHY010202335.1:0-11588 GCA_039654485.1 Withania somnifera | reverse complement strand
AGCAAGTAGTAGCTCAACCTCCATCATAAGCTCTAGTATAAACCCATCTACAAAATAACAAACTTGATCATCCTTTATAAACATCATAGTATCTCTATTTCTAGAAAGCTTAGTAAAATGAGCCTTATACTTGGTGACTAACATACACCTCTACTGTAAATCAAAAATTGAGATATAATTCCCTCTCAAATACTAAATATACTTGGCCATAAAGGCCACTACAACCTAATCCTATGTCATCGACGACGATCCCACTTGTCTACCATCCTATATACTCTCAACCAAGTCATATATGGTCCCTTCATGTATTATCCAATTAAATCAATTCTGCAGGACTCTATTAGCCCAAAAGTCAACAATCTCTCCCCATACTCAACCACAAAATCATAAAGTTCCAGTCTAGAATCTCCAAAAAACCTCATCGGCCCTATTCGAGCCAAGTGACTATGCATCTTCTAGACCTCAAAATTCATAACTAGAACAATAGGATGAATCTAAGATTGTCGTAGCTTAGTAGTAGGTGATGCAGGAGGAACTGATGCTATAATAGGAGCAAGTTGTACTGAAGGAGTTGGGGCACCCTATACCGCACCCTGAGCACATGATTGGGCCTCAACAATGAGAACCCATAAAAAGGGTTCATATGTACTTCTAAAGCACTCTTAAGGCCTCATATGAAAGAATAAGCAACATTGGATGAGGTAGATCTACTGATGGAAAAAAAATTATATGCAACTCTAGCCTATCCTTGACCACGGGCTCTTATCTACCCTTCCCCTAATTGGAGCTCTCTGCGAGGTAGGGGGAGCATTATCTCTCCCAGTTGTGGTGCTCCTGTGAACCAACTGTGTAAGAATAAATCAAATGTGAGTTTTCAGAAACTAATAAATGATACGCATAAGAGAAGTTTGATGGATTTAATTTTCCTAAAAGATTTATGTACCCTCTTGAAGATACGATATGTACATTTTTTTATTAATCCATAGGACTCTACCAAATATTTTCTACTATAGCCATTGATACCGGTGAACCTAAGCTCTGATCCACTGTTTCACAACCTTAAAAATAAGGTTGTGATAGATGTTATACCTTACTAGTATAAAAGCCTAAACCCTATCTTAGAGTAATGAGTAATGGGCCGATAAATCGATCAACAGAAACAAAGAAAAGAAAAGAGATTAAGAGAAGGGTAAAATAGCACTATAGGTGAAAGAGCAATAATAAATACAAGTATCATGGTTGTTGAGCATATATGCATCAGATAATAAAAGTTAATACAACACAAAGGGGTAAAAGATACAAAAGCTAGCTATCATGAGCCGAGAATAAGACAACTCATCATCAGAGGGAGAATCGACTAGCCTGAACCTTGAGTGCTCACCATATCTCAGAATATCAGATCCAACCTAGACCAAATGACCACTTCCTCCTTGATAATTCACACCTGGATTTTCACCATAAAAATACAAAAAATGTAAAGTATGACTACAAAAATACGACTACCCAGTAAGCATCATGGGCCCACCGAGCAAAATAAAAGAATAAATATGGTATAGAGTGATCATATAAGCAGGACATGTCAAGAACATATATCTATTCAGAGATAAGGAGGGAAAACAACAACTACAAGTAAGAATAGATAAGTAGAAGGCCACAAAACATAGACCTACATCTCCAAAGAAACAACCACGAATATAAAAGTATAATGAAGTAAGAAAGAAGTAATAGAAGGTAAGTAGATAATACTAATAGTAGGTAAAGATCTTAAAGCAATGAAGATATCAGAAATGTAATAAGTAGAACCCTTCTTGGCATCCCCTACTACTACTGGGATAAATAAAAAGCTTTCTAATAAAAAAAAATATAATGAACCATTCGGTCATTTCCTTGTTTTTCTATTTTTTTCTATTCTTAAAGTTGTCTGGTAGTTTCCCCAAGTTATTTATAACTTATTGGGACTGGTAGCTCAGTGCCCTGGAAGCTCGTTTGCCAGTTATCTTAGTTTTCGTATTTTAAAGTTTTAGTTTTGAAATAGTGGAACTTGGGAGTGAAATTGTAGTAAATGCACTTGAAATAAAATTGGTCTAGGTGGACCTTATGTTCATGTATCGGGCTTTTCATTTTGAGTTTAGCCTATTTTATCAAAATTCAACCCAGCCAAAGCTCATTTTGGAGCATGGTGGTCTTTTGGTTATCCAAGAGTCAGATTATAATTCTGATAATTCCATCAACTCTGTGATATTAATTTTAGGCTAGTTGAGTCATTGGTTTGCCTCCCGAGGCTGTCGTTGCATTTTTGAGGTTATGGGAGGAAGTTATGAATTTTGAAATAGCCTCATAAATCGATGTCATCTGCATCTTGAATCGAGGATGTCTTTTCAGGTATACGTGCATAGTTTATTTATGTAATTTGGACCCCGAATGCATTTGGGTAGTGTTCTCGTCTTTTTCGTTATTGTAGATTTCTGCTGTCAAAATTGTATCTGGTGTAGAGGGATTCCTTTTTCATGATCATTGAGTTCCCTTATACAATCGCGATGCCTTTATCCTATTGACCTTTGCAATCGTGTCATCCCTTCCACACTATAATAATGTAGCTGTCCCCTCAACTCTAGGCAATCGCGATGCCTGACACATCATCTCATTACAATAGTGACCCTTTCCCATACAATCGTGGTGAAAAATTCCTGGCAGTATATAAACCCCTTCCTCTAAATTTTAGATCATTTTCTCTATTTCTCCCTTCAAAATTCTCTCATCCCAACTGGAATTTAAGAGTGTAAGGGCAGGTTGTTAAAAGGAAAAGTGTTCCTATGCCTTCCCCTCGTTCCCTTCTTTATTGGTATGATTTTCCCCCTCGTTTTTACTAGTGGGAAATGAGGGTTTTCCCCTTTATTGATAATAATAGTTTATTTGCATATTTCTTTTTTTCGCAACAATATTATGATTAGTTTGGTGGTTTGGTTGAGATTATACCTCGTAATCAAGTTATGTCTTAATTTTTGTGCGTAATCTATCCTTTTTATTGATAATTGCATTTGCAAAGCTTTGCACTTTTGATCGTGCTGCTTCTAGTCTATTTTGGGGACCTTTCGTTAGTCCAACTAAGCTCAAAATTGAACTATGTGTTCCTCAAGACGAGCCCTTTGTGCTGGTTATTTTATTTTAATTTTTTGGGCTCTAGGTCCTGTGGGCCTATTTTGTGGCCTGTTTTCTGACTCAGATTGCTAATGGCAATATAGGTCTCATTCTTCATGTTTTAATCCCTGGATTCATAATTTTATAGTTTCGAGTGACTTCGGATATGTTGGAGTTTTAGGCCTACGGTGCATGCATTTTAGGGACTATCACTGATGCACAGGTAGGCTTGGTTAATTTATGTGCATTGTAGACTGTGCTATTATTTTGTGCTTGCGATATGGCCAGTAGTTTGGGTTGGGATTTAGATTGATAGTTATATGTTATTTACTTATGGTTACCTTATTGGTTTTGGGGAGCCTGTGAAAGGGAATAGAAGGTGAAGGGTTGTACGCTCGGGTCCTGGGCTCGCATGGGGGCCACAGACCTTGGGAACTATTTGAGTGTCGAGTGTGGTGAGGTGACCCCTTAGCCGGTAGACGTTTATTGATCCTAAACTTTGGTTACTTTCTATTTTTACTATTTTTAGCATTGTTGTTGCTATATTATTTTGAGGCACCTGTATATTATTTCATGGGCTATGTTTAGCATTGATAGGAGGGGTACCCTAAACTTTATTAGAGGCATGGTCCTACGAGGTGCAGACCCTGAGTTTGGCACTGATGGGGTGCAGAACCTACACTTAATTATAGGCGCAGTCCTCTAGGGCATGGAACCTAATTTTTGTACTAATGGGGCGTAGATCCTATACTTTATTAGAGGCGCGGTCCTCCAGGGTGTGGACCTTGAGTTTGGATTGATGGGGCATAGACCCTACATTTGATTAAAGTCGCGATCCTCCCGAGCGTGGACCCTAAGTTTGCTACTGATGGGGTACAGACCTTATATTTGATTAAAGAAGTCATCCTCCGGGGCATGGACACTGAGTTTTGCGTGATGGGTACAAACCCTATATTTGATTAGAGGCGTATTCCTCCAGAGCACGGACCATGAGTTTGGAACTTTTTGGGTGAGGCCCCGAGATTAGCACTTATTAAGAGTATGGTGTTGGTACTACATGATATTGCTCTATTTTACTTTCCTATACCTCTCAATATTACCTTCGTATTGTTTGTACTCACCGAGATTAAGGGGGAATTCACGGTTGTACTATTCATAATTACCGGTGGTATGGGACACAAGGTAGGTTTAGTGTGTTTACTTTATTTTCCTTACTTAGCTATATTCTACCGTTCGATCCTTTATTCGTAGTGCTTACATCTATATCATTATGGTTAGTTGGGTTTTGGCTTAGATGGAGTATAGGTATGTTTCCTTACTTTGGTTTTGGGTTTTGAGTACTGGTCACACCAGATTCCGTTCACCATATTTTAGCTTCTAGTAGATCTGTATTTACACTTCCGGTATCTTACCTTTCAACATATCTATTAGTTTTACCATTTTACTACTATCGTTGACCTATTTTACTTCCTACCCTTATTACTTGCATTTTATTTTAGCCCAGTCAGCCTATGATACCTACTGGCCACCTTGTTTGGTATTCATGCTGTACTACTGACTGTTTTTGCGGTGAAGATACTGGAAGGGGTTATTGATGACACCATGATCATATGGAATAGATACAGCTAGTTGAGGATATTACGAAGAGCGTTACTGTCCGAGCCGACCGTGGTTTCCTTGATGTCAGCCTACTTTATTCAATCCATAGCTGGCCCTATGTTGTATTACTTTTGTATGAGGTTCTTTGTATTTCTATCTTTTGGATACTCTGTATAGTAGATCCATATGCCATTGACACCAGGTTTTGGGTTTTGGATTGTGTGTTTATATTTTCTTCTTCCGTTCTTTTATGCTTCTTCTTATGTTTTCCACTTTATTGGATAATTTGAGTGTTTATAACCCATTGCGCGTAGATCCTATATGCAGGGTTAGACTTTTCTATAGAATGATTGTATAAACCATCATGACTTGAATTTTGGGTCATGACACAAAACCTACCTGACACCGTACCCCACAGCAGGCACAAATAGTCATCTAAGAACCCAACGGGACATCTCTGATTAGCCCAAAGAGTATAATCAAGAGCTAAGAATGCAATTCAAAGAGATGTTGAGAAAGTAAATCAAGTACCTACACTCACCCTCCTATGGATGATCCTGTCATAGGAGGGACCCACGGGAGAACTCCCTATGCCACTACTCCCCTTAATACCCCCCAGGCAATGCATAGCGACTAACTCGTAGCGACCAAAGATGGCAGTGCCCGTGGAGGGATCCTAGTACCACATGAAAGAACCTTAAAATATCAAGCTTATGGCAAGAAACACAGGACAAGGATGTCAAAATCCTGGGCTTGGCTTGTATAAGATATCTCTGTAAAACTCTAGTACTGTCATAAAGGAAACCCAACCCTGTGAAATATCAAAAAATAAGGCAAATATTTTAAAATAGCTCTATACTGCCCAACAGTTGCGAAAGGTATACATATAGTATTGAAGTTCAGTTTCCAGTTTAGATAAGTTGGTTCAGGTTGTATTTAGGAAAAATAGCTCCATACCAGAGAATGGTCTTGGAAAGTATGCATGTAAGTAGTAAAATCTATTACAGATATTGCTATGATGAAAACCCAAGTTATGATATAGTTTTACCCCAAGAAACTTAAAAACCGGCTATACATCCCAAATGCAATGCATTCTTGCAAAAACAACAGAACAACAAACTAGATAGGCCACTAGGCCACCATCTAGAACCGGGGGACAGCTACTAAGCCCAACCACTAAGTTATTCCCCACAACAACAATATTACAGTCAAGAGTCTTATGCCAAAGCATGTATAGAGGGTTATACATAGTTAAAAGACTGAAGAAATGGAACAAAATCCGATAGAATGAGAAGATGGGTAAAAGTAATATCAACA
Source organism: Withania somnifera (assembly GCA_039654485.1). NCBI lineage: Eukaryota > Viridiplantae > Streptophyta > Magnoliopsida > Solanales > Solanaceae > Withania > Withania somnifera. Next base: position 5,534 of record JBDJHY010202335.1, on the reverse strand, counting down.
CGAGGGATCATGCTAGAAAACCCACCCCAAGCTATCCATACAATATGTATGCATTTCTAATACCCAACCTAAATAAAGTAAGTTGTATCCTACTTGGGGCTAATGATAATCTCAAGATAAGAACCATAAGTCGACAACCCATGAACAAGCCTGGAACCAGATGAAACTATCAAAATAAGAATCTCTACATCAAGATGAGTAAAATAAGAAATATATTGTTATAGGAATAAATGGGTAAGAATCTAAGATAAAAAGAGGCCCCTGGACCCATAGCCTAAAAAACAAATAAAACTTACCAACGTGTAGAGCCCAAATCAAGGAACACATTGTAGAAAATTAGGCTCTATTTGATGAAGGATGAAAAAGAAAAGAGACCACAAAGTTTATCTAAAGATTCTTTAACAAGAATGAAGAATAAGATTTTAAAGGAATTTAACAGGTAAAATTGAAAAAATAACGCTTACAACTCAACCACAAAGCTTCCACAAAGAACCCACAACAAGAACCCACTTAAAAGAGATGAAATTGCTCAAGGAATAAAAGTAGGAGAATAAAATAATGTAAGCTTTTGGAGTTAATGAAGATGAAATAAAAGGGTATAATAGGAACAAGTGGTGGATTTATCGCCAAAATGGCTGATTTATCAGCTAGGACCGATTTATCGACCAAATGTCTGATAAATCGGCCAGAGACAATTTATTGGTCAAAAGTACTGATAACTCGGACAGGCCTACAAATTTTTCATAGAAATACAAGTTTGAGAAATAAAAAAAGGTCCTAAAATAGCAATGGATCTTGATATTTACAAATCAAATATGATAATTTCATGAAAATTATATTCTAGATTCAATGGAACAAAAAAACATAGACATACAGGGTTTTTTGAGCAGATTAAAGGCTGGACAAAAATGGATTTAGAAGAACCAGGAAAGGTAAGAACCAATAAGATCTCCAAAATGAGGTCGTCCACCTCCGAAAGCATATCAATAACCCAACTAACAAAAATTCATCATCCGGAGCTAATGGAAACATCGTATTTACGATCTCAGAACCCCAATCACTAGAAGTTGACTCAGGTCAACTTTTTAACTCTATATTAAGCTGAATTTCCAAAAAAAAATAGCTCAAAATAAGAGGTAAACTCTAGGACAAGAACCAACAATAATAATAGACCAAAGTCTACATTTAGGATCTAAAGAACTGCCATATATCAATTCCAAGAGCATTGCTAGAAAATCACTCTCAAGTTTCACTAATATAAATTTAGTACTCTAAAATAGCTAAACTACGATAACAAGCTATAAACTGGAAGGGATCTGAGCTTGTGGTCCCATCAAGTCATAAATAACTTGTGGCAGCTACCATAACATTCTAAATACAAAATCAATGCAAAAATAGAAAATGACCCTGAGGGTCATTACAAGATGGCCTTACCGCACTCAGGGGTGAGCTCAGGGGTGTGAAAAACTTGGTAGCCCAGATAGGTTCAAAGGTCTTAATATATATGAAAAATAGTATTAGGTAGAGTCACCTTTATAGGTGTCAACTACAACACACTTATAACTGAGAGTCTACTGAGCATTTAGGAAATTTTCCCTTTATTCATGTTCTATTGTATTCTTTAGAGTTTAACTCCTAGATAATCTTTTGCTACTCATGCTTTATGCATTTCATATTATTCCTCCACGGCGTGCACCAGTTTGTAGAGTAGCATTATGCCCTCGTCAAGATAAGGCCCAGTCTCCTCTAATTTTTAGCCCTGCAAGATAATGTCACTATAGTATAGTTTACAAATGCTATCCATTTATCGTCTTAGCTGGTTACTGCACAGGCTGAGAAGCATGTATGTAACACCCCAAAATTTATCTAGTATTTGAACTGTCTTGTGCTCGTACTTAAGTTAGAATTCAATGAGCATCAACTTAATTATAAGTTATTAAATCCTTAAATAAAGTATATTGTAAGAGTTGGAAGTTATTAGAGTTCATAAACCACTCATAGAACCAAAGTTAAGTTCAAGACCCTTCATAAGTTCTCATTTTGAGGTTCCTTCATACATAGATCAACTTCAGTCAACCACATATTCAAATCTATAATGACTATGACACCCCATGACCTTGCTATGGAAAGGTATTAAGTCTAGAATCCAACGCAATAAACCGCGTGTCATTTGGAGCACGGAGTAGGGAGATATGCTCATTTTAGTAAAACGAGGTAGTGCAGTGGACCTACTAGTTTGGTATACGACTCAATGTGATGCTCGCATACCAAATTGTATGATTGTACAATTAAATGTACCACCCGCACAATAGTAACAATAGTCTTGTAAGTCACTGATTTTCTATGCGACTCAATGATCGGCTCGCATACTAAAATATGCAACTGCACAATCATATGTGTGGCCCGTACAATACAAAAACAAGAACCAAAATCTTGACAAAAATATCAGGGAGTTTTATGACTTTCCCCTTAAATTTTCATACTTTTATATGATGTTTTGACACTTTTAAGTATGTAATTATAATGGGTAATTGGTGAAACACCTAATTTAACCTTAACCCATTAAAATATTAACCAAACTATCATTCTCCCCAAATTACCAACCAAGTAAGAGAAAGAGAAGGTTTATTTTCTCTCAAGCCAAGCTATGTAGGGTTCATCAAGTTGCTTAGGAACTCAAGCTTCTTCTATGATTATCTTCAAGAGGCTTTAAGTTTTCTACGTTCCAGTTAAGTGGGATCATCAACAAGTTTTTCCTTTTTCCCTTATTCCCAAGAACCCTAGTTGGATTTTTGGAATTAAATTATTTATTTTATCTCAATAATTGTCCGTTGTTTTACATTATTTTTTGGGGTTATTACTTATGATTATGGTCAACTTTTATTGCATATAGTGTTTTATAAAAGCATGATTTAATTGAACAATTATTTGGACAATTTGACAAGGAATTTGAAAGTGTAATGAAATATTTGCAAGGTAGTTGGATCAATTATTTAATACGTAATTTTATCGAGTCATTACTATTGAAATTTGAAAAGTTTGGATAAATGATGATTTAAGGCTAAGAATAATCCCTTGACATGGAAATTTTTAAAGAAGTTTGATATGAATATCACCCATTGAGGTTTGGACATGAGAATTATCGCTCATTGACGATGGACATGAGAATATTGTGCAATGTTTTTAAGGATATTGATTTAATGAATTGATTTAGGAGCAGTTTATTTGGGAGCAGTATTCGCACTGAGAGACAAAGTGCCAAACTATATTGCCAGATAAGATTAATATATTATAAAGGCTAAATTTACCTGCCTATTTTCTAATTGGATCCACTAGGCACAGTTACGATATTAGCTCGTGGAGGGGAGATGTATCCCTCTTAGCAAGAGTATGTTGGATTCAACATTATGCTCATGTGGTCTTATATGTTGGTTATAGAACCTTCCACAGTGATAGTTGAACTTGATATATTTTAATTTAATTCATTTACTATACTGATTTCACTATTGACATTTCAATGGACTTGGACAAGGATTTAATAGCATTATTACTTAACATGCATTGCATAGCCATTCACGATTCTGTCACTTGATATGGTCACTTAATTACTTTAAGCATGTTGCATTTACCTGCTATTTCTTACCTTTCCTTCTTACTCAGCAATCCTAGTACTAACCGCTATTTTGTGCTACATAACCTTCATCTATGTAGGTCCAGGTGACTTTTCATCCACTCCTTGTTATTGAGCTTACATTATGATATTTTGAGACAGTGGTGAGTTCCCATGTTTCGGGAACTGAATTCATCGTTGGAGTTGTTATTTTCTAAGGTACTGATATTAGATTTATTACTATTTTGATTTGTATTACTTTGACTGTAAGGTTAGCTTAGAACTTGTCCATAACAACCTAGAGCTATGTTTACTTAGTGGCTTTTGGACAGATGTGTTAGAATTTATATTGATTATCCTTTATTTTGTTATTGTCCTTTATTGACTTTCATAAGATGGTCCTACTATATCTACCATATTGATATTACTTTGTGATGCTTTTTTTTACGATTGTATATTAGAGCATGATCTATCTAGGAGGGTTCATCTGAAGTTATTGGGGAAACCCAATGGTGGAGGATGCCCTGTGATGCCTATGGGTTGACTCCTGGGCACTACAAGCTTGGTATTAGAGCACTAGGTTGAGTGTATCCTAGGATTTCTGAATGCCAGTGTAAGGTAGAGTCTTTATTATGGGTATGAGTTTAACTTATAACTTAGAGGCTACAAAACATTTAGGAAAAGTTTCCCTTTGTTCATGTCTTATTTGTGCTTTAGAGTTTAACAACTACAATTTCCTATCTAACTCATGCTTGCACGTTTGAGATCATGCCTCCTCATCGATAAAACCATCAAGGCAATTAGGATTCAGCTGCACCTGCAGAAGTTCCTCCTCTCCATCCTAGGAGATATATTACTAATGAGTAGCAGGAGCAGCCTACTGATGTTACTATAATTATGCTCAAAGCTCACAACATTGATGTATATGCATTGCTAGACCCTGGTGCTAATTTGTCCTTCATATCACCTTATGTTGCTAATCAGTTTTGAGTTAATCTTGAAAATATCTCAGAACCCTTTTGTGTTACTACTCTAGTAGGTGAGACCATTCTAGAAAAAAGAGTCTATGGTAATTTCCTTATTTCATTCTATGATGAAATATTTCCTGTTGATTTAGTCGAGTTAGATATGGCAGATTTTGATTTAATTCTTTGTATGGATTAACTATATTCTTGCCATGCAACCATGGATTGTAGGATTATAGTTCCCCGTTTCCAACTTCCTAATAAGCCCATTCTCGAACGGAAGGGTAGTGTCACTATTCCTAAGGGTAAGTTCATGTCATAATTGAGGGCTAGAAAGATGATTTCCAAGGGATGTATTTATTATTTGGTTTGGGTCAAGGATTTTTTATTATGAAATTCATGACATTCATTTCGTGCCAATTGCTAGAAATTTTGTAAATGTGTTCCCTGAGGATCTACCTGGAGTTCCTCCTGACAGAGAGATAGACCTCATTCCTCGTACTCAGCTTATCTCTATTTTTTATATATATAATGGCACTTGCTGAAGTAAAAGAACTTAAAGATCAATTAGTCAGTTTTAGACAAGGGGTTTATCCACCCTAGTGTGTCTCCATGGGGCACCCCTATCTTATTTGTGCAAAAGAAACATTGCTCACTCAGAATGTGCATTGACTATCGCCAATTAAACCAAGTAAGAATCAAGAATAGATATCCTCTTCCAAGGATTGATGACTTGTTCGGTCAATTATAAGATTCTAGTCATTTCTCAAAAATTGACCTCACGCTACCATCAGCCTAAGTTTAGGGAGCCAGATATTCCTAAGACATCTTTTAGAATATATTATAGCCACTTTGATTTCAAGGTTATATCAGTTGGCTTAACTAATGCTCCCACAGCTTTCATGGATCTCACGAACAGAGTCTTTAAGCGATGCTTAGACTTGTTTGTGATAGTGTTC